>KK118804.1:88715-120326 GCA_000611955.2 Stegodyphus mimosarum | reverse complement strand
AAATAAATATACATACATATAATAAAAAAAAAGGTTATTTTTAAAATAAAAATAATATTAAACAATTTTTCAAATTTATTATGAAAATGTAAGACTTTTTAACAACGTGCTTAATTCAACTGTGATTTTAATTAATTACCAAGTCTATACCTCGCAACACTTTTAAGTATAGCCTACCATGCCAATCTACAGTTTAACTATGCAAGCCAACATGGGCAAGTGTAATTTAGCTACGTGTTTTTTTATAAAATCATGTGGAATTTTATTCCTTTTAAGAATTACTGTTTGAGCTTCTTTAAAAATTCTTCATTGTTAGCACGGACGTTTTTAAATCTGGCAGTTCGGTTTATTATAACGTTGACAATACGTTTTTGGAAATGTCTATCAATAAGATTTGCAGTATTTAAATTGATAGTCTTCTCAAAATTTTTATTAAGTTTACAGATTTGGAGGTCTAAATAATCTGCTTCTTTCTTTAGAATTAGTTTCATTTTAGTTAAAGGCATTTAGGATAAATATGTTATTTTTCAAGCAATTTCCCTTAACCTGAACGTTTTCATTTTAAACCCGTTAAGATCAGACAAAACGGGATATTTTAAAACGGAAGGGTTAACAACAAAAACATTTTTCTCCCCTGATTTTCCTTCAAAGAAAAGAAATGCATTATTTATGTTTTTCCCTTTTGATCTAAACTATAATTTCATATTCCAGTATTATTAATTGGTATAGTGAGCAAGCTTCAGTAGTGAAAAGTACCCACTCATTCTGAAGCATAATCATTATTCCAAATAATAATGAGACATCTGTAAAAGAAGAATTAAACATAACTTACTATTTTCTTGGTGCTGAGATGAGCAATCAATCCAGTTATATTCATTTGCAACAGTTATTAATTCAAACTCCTTTAAAATCAAACTAAAATGCCATGTATAAGGCACAAAATGAAGGATATCAGGACGCGATTTAGAAGCCCAGTCTTCCATAAGAGCTGCAAGATAATTCAGTCTATATATTTAAAAGATGTAAGGCTGATTAAAATAAAAAAAAGTGCTGCATAAATGAAAATAAATATGTTACTGGGTACTGAATACAATAGAAATTTTATAATTAAAAAAAAATAGAGATTAAAGGTTAAACTTTAATGAAAGAGTGAAAAATCTTAATTACCATGAAAAAAGTACTTATGAGCATAAATCAGATGCACAGTAGCTTTACATCCTGTCAAAGTGCAGTTCCATGTCTGATGATCATTCCATACACGAGGATATTTAACCCTCACATCAAACTATAAAGAAAGAATAGTTTTAACTAAATTACAGAAAAAGAAAAAAAAGAAAGAAAAAAGAAAAAGAAAAAGAAGGGGGGGGGGACTTCCTTTTCACAACAGAAAATCTACCACTTTAAGAGAAGAATATTAATCGAAGTTTGTTTTCTTAATGACGAAAAAGCACTCGAAGGATATCCGTCTAAAGGAAAGGATGCTTTTGTGAAGGACTTCCTACGAGAAATTTAGTTTATATTCATGTTACATATAAAGATACCAAAGCACTCAGTCTATTTACTGAAATTCAAACCAAGGTTGGACTACCAAAGTTCAGTTGTTCACATAATCACTAGTAGCTTCATGTATATTACTGAGAGAGATGTTCTTTTAACATTTTTAAAATAAATATGCTAACGTACACAGTGCACTTTAAATGGAAGTGAATAAATAGTTAAATACATGCATGTTAGGAAATATATGCAGAGATTCTTGTTTAAATATAAATCTTCATCTCCAATTTTTAGCAATGCTTACAAAAAAATTCTGTTAATAAAATGCTTCAAGTAATACAGTTACTGAACGTTATATACATAATCGGCAGTTATATTTTTGTTTAAAAATATTTAACAATAGCCGAAATTTCCATAAAGATTAGATATTTAAATATTCGGAAAAATTTCTTCAGAACAGAATTTAAAAAACTTTTAACTTATAAATACATGACATTAAACAACTTTAAAAAGACACATTTTTTGTCATAATTATTTAAAAAAAGCAAGGAAAAACTCAAAAGACTATTATCACCTATAAATTTATGGAAACAACTGTAAATGTTTTGCAGTTACGTAAAAGATTGTTATTTTATGCTGCGAAGTAAAACTTCTTGCAGAGATTTTCAGAATCTGCTGAAATGTTTTCAGTTGATACAATGAAAACTAAAGAAAAATTTCAAAATTTTGCAAATGTAGTTTCATGATTTCTTGAGAAGATCACAGAAAAAAAATTAAGGAACATGATACGCATTTTAATGTGTGAACAAAAAATTAAGTGAATGATGTCGAAGATACATGTATTTTCCAACAAATCACATTCTGAGCATATCAGCCAATGAGAGAATGTTTTCCCTGTTTCAAAGAGAAGCTGAAAGAAGACATGTATTTTGAAATTTATTAAGAAAGAAATCAGATTCAAACATACCGAATTGATTACCTAAGTTAATGTAAGAATACACTTGCTTAACCAGTGTTTTAAATGAACAGTACAGGATGTAATCTTTCAATAGAGTTTAATGCAATAACACAATTTACATAACTATTCAGTTATTCTTCTGGAAAAGCCCATTATATTCTGTTTTGAAATCTGTACTGAGAATCTTTCATGCATTATCACAACCACTGCAAAATTATGATGTAATTAAATTAGCATTCTAGTTGTTTACCTGCACAGTTTAACCGTTATCTAGATAGTCTTATCACATGATAATTTTTGTGATATCACTTTCATAGTCATGTCTTCATTCTATTCTACTGACTCCTCTTGAATCATTGCATGCAGAAGGACATGGTGCGATAAAATCCTAGTCTTAAGTGTTTTTGTGTTTATTCATTCCTGCCTCTGTATTTCTATCACTAATATTTTCAGACCCTCGAATACACAAATAACAAGACTAAATGCTTTCACTTCATCAGCAAATACCATTCAACTTACTGAAATAAAGGGTGAGAATTTTCAGCCATTAACTTATTCTTCAGCCATTATCTTAATCTTTTTCATTAATGTGAATCTGCAGTCTGAACTATGGAACACTTACATGAAGATGGCCTTTCTTTAAAACAGAGTTGGAAAAATTTCAGCTTATTTGTGAAAAGTATTGCCCCAACTCAAAATCTGTATGGCATTTTATTTTAAAAAGAATGAATCGGAATTTAATTCAAATAATGCTTCGAGGCAAAGCACAGTTTTATTCTGTGTCAGTTCTTGGGCAATGAAGTTGATCAAAAACAAATATCGAGACAGACTCAGACATGAAGATCTTCGTTACTGAATTCTAATCGGACTGACAAAGTACACACTGCAAGTGAACTTTCTTCTTCAATCGTAAGAACATTAAATTTCAATTTTCAATTTAAAATCTCAAATTGTTTTGCATTATAATTTATTAGATATGTTATTTAAACTATTAATATAAATTTATTTATAAGCACATATTTTATGTTTCATAAGAAATTTATTGTTCTAATTTATTTTATAGCAATACCTTAAGAATTAAACATCTATATATGTTTATAATCCTAAATAATAATATGAAACATAAGTTTAATTCACTGTTAGTAAGGGAGTTTTAAGAAGGTGCACAACACAAATGTTAAAATTTCAAAGCATCTCACATGCATTTAGAAACTACTTGGCTAAATTAATGATTATAATATTAAAGCAAGATTCAACTCAAAATAAAAGGTCTACCAGAAAGTCTATCTGTTTGGAAAGTGAAAGAAAATAATAAATTTTCATGTCTTTAATAATATTTGGTGTGCAACATAATTCCATCATTACTTATGACTTCTTGCAAGTATGATGGTAATTTGTAAATATCATTTTTAAAAAATGTCTTATTCTTAAAAACGAAGAACTTAAGCAGTCCTTGGCTGACATCTGCTTCAATTTTGAATTTTTTCCCCTTCAAAAATTTTTCAAGAAAAATAATTGATAATCAGAGGGTGCTAAGTCTAGAGAGTATAGTGGATGTGGTGAATTTCCCAGCCTAGACATAAAATTTTCTGATGAGTCACCAAAGCAGCATGCAGTCAGGCATGATGATGATGTAGTATGATGTGCTTTCTATTGAACATCACCATCCTCTTTGACTGATTTGTTTAAATCATCCATTTGCTGACAGTATCTCTTTAAATTCAGCTTTTTGTCGCACTCAAAAGCTTGTAATGAATTGATCCTTGAACATCTCCTATATACACAGCATTCTCTTACTCAGACTCAAGCTCAGTTTTGAGGTAGAGAGGGCAGGTTGTCCGCACTCACGGTATGTTCCTTTCCTAGACGTGTTTGTAGATAATTCACTTTTTATCATGAGTTATCAGCCGGTCTAAGAAGCGTTCGTTTTTGTTGAGTAAGCAGAGACGTGCATATGATGACTCAATGATGCACATTTTTCTCACTTAATTCATGAGGTACCCTTCAGGAATATTTACTGAACAATCCCAGTTTCTGAATATGGTCCAAAATGGTTTGTTGAGCTGAGTTAGGCTTTTCTAAAATCTCCAATGTCGTTAAAAAGGATCTTGTTCTAGCATTTTGATAATACGATCATTGATCAAAGACGGCCACTCCAAACATGAAATTGAGGACATTGAGGTCAAAACCACTTGATTCAAATTTTTCTAACCATGTTCTGCATGTTCCACTCACAGCTGCATCTCCACCAAAAACTTGATTAAAATTTTGATATGCTTCTGTAGCATTTCCTCCTTATTGGAATTTGCATATAGGAAGTATAATGTCCTAAATGAACTTGTAACCATGTTTACACAGCTGCATCTCAGTTAATAATGATAGGAGACACTTTTGCTTCAATTAATTTAGAAGAGCACATGTGTATATATGCAGTGATAAACAGAGAAAGCCACACATCTCGAATGAACATGTGTATGCTGTAACTTAACACAGCATTTTTGAACAGAACTTTCCAGTACACCTTATATGTAAAAATGCTGAAATACAAAACTGTGCACCCACAAATGATGCAAATATATAAGAGAAGAACATATTTTATGATCAGTTGTGAAAATGTATAATGCAATACCTGATCACAACATGGAGATTTTAATGGGACATATAAATTTTAAACTAAAATGTCAACTAAAGATGAAAATGCACTTTGAAAAACAAGCACATGGATATCAATATTAGAATGGTGAATAATTTCAGTCACTAGCAACAAGGTTCATTGTCAGAAAAAATACAACAGTCACTAGAACAAATTCAATTTCTCATTCCGATTTTTATCATCCTGTATATGCACATATACACCCATTTGGTTTCAACCTTCAATTCATATATAAAATTTCAAAGAACTGCTTCATTCCAAATGCACCATCTATTGTCTAAAAAACAAAGCAAGCTCTCCCAAAGTTTTGCAGCTTTTTTATTGTGCATTGTGCTAAAATGCAATATTTTCATTCGCATTTTAAATCTGCTTTTCAGTAAAAAACCATTGCCGGTACACCTTGTCCGTAATATACATATTTGGATGAATCAGTAAACAACGTTGAAAGAAGTATTTCTTTACAATCTTCTGTATAAAATTACAGTGAGAAATGGGAAACAATTTGCGTTGCTATGGCCAAATTATAATTTGGACATCATCAAAATATCACACTTTTGATAACATATTTCATGTGCAAACAACAGTTCACCAATCACATTGTTGAAATTGTTAACTATAGTCTCAGAGAGATACATTGTCCACTTTTCTCAGCATAGAAAGAATAGTGCGTAAATCTCATGCATGCTTAAGTAACAGATACGAAAATATCACGTTGTTGTTTCTGGGTCGGTAACTGAAGTGACAGTACTAGTTAAGCAATAAATTGTAAGGAGTACATATAGAATTTTACGGACTACATGAAAAGAATAATTTGATGACTAAAGTATACTTGCTTATACCCAACAGGTATGGGCATTCTTGGGAGGGAGGTGAATCTCGTAGACATTTGCAACATTTCCAGAAAATCATTGACATTAGAGGGAAAAAGAAGCAAATGTCGCTTTGGATCATTAATTTATGCTGGCAGAATTGGAACTGCCAAGATGAACTATGAAATTAAAGAACAGAAGCATTACATATAATATCGGGAAATCCAAGGGAAAAAGTATAAAATATCAACATGGAGTTAAAAGACAAATTTGACACTCTGAAAAATCAAAGATGGTGATGAAACAAAAACAAAAACAAAAAGAATAAACTGGATTCACAAATATATTTATGGTAAAACTGAAAAACTTTTAAGGAAACAGTTGCAAAATCAAATAACAAAAACATCACAAGTTTAATACATGCAAATTATTTGAAGAACAAAAGAAAATTTCAAAGGTAAAAAACTAAGGAACAGAAAAACATGGATAAGAATTATTCCAAATTTAAAATTAGCCTTTATGCTGGTTTTGTATAAAAATTCAGAATTTAAAGGTGACAAATCCAAAGTTCTACTTAAAGGAACAAAAATATTCCTCACTGTAAGCTGAAAAAAAATGTCATTTAAATAAGCAAAATAAAACACATTAAGTAATCAAAAAAGAATGCAATCGTCTATCAGACAAATCCATAATTAAAGGGAAGGATTAAAAAGTAAAATTTTTAAACCCTTTTTAAGCATTATGAACTCATATTTGCATTCATGCACAGTCACTCGAAATCCTTGTGAGCTCATGCAAATTTCAGGTACATGCAGTTCAGATGCAGGCATATGCAAACCATAGTTCCTATGCATAGAATTTAATATCCAGCTTCAATGTCAAAAGAACAGAAGAAATAAAATTATATAAATTATTAACCTTGTAATCTTGTTGATAAAAATTTATGAAGAGCATTCAAATTCATTTTGGTGGAAAATGAAACCACATGATGCAGGTATGGCAGTCTGATTATTGACACACTTTAATGTGACACACAAATTAAATATAAAAGATATAATTCATGATTATTAACGTTGATAATGATCTAAATTTTACTGAAAAGGATTTTGTTAAATGTTTTGCAATTTAGATCTCAATTTTTGTTCAAGCACAACCAATATTTTTTGCATCAAAAAGTTAAATCTATTTAACCTATCACACACAACAATAAATGAGCAGCTGCCAGCTCATGCCTTACTTAGCCTATATAAGATGAAAAAACTAGCAGTCTCAGTTGAAAATTTTACATCCTTTCAGCTGAGATCTTCTAAGTTAGGTATATGCTTCGTAGAACTCGTTTACTATAACAATGTGCACGATAGCCTGAACAAATTTAAGCTGCATTCAAGGTTAAAGAATGAGAAGATGCAGGTAAAATGGATTCAAATATTAGTGACTACTGAATTAGTCAATAACATTCATAAATAATATCACCATGTATCTAGAGTATTCTAGATAGCAAGTCAGTCAGTCCATTAAACTACATATATGTGTATATACTATGCACAGAGAGGGAATAACCTAAATATCAAAGCTGTTACTCCTAATCTTCACTTTCTCAATTTCAAAATACACTTTACCACATAACACTACATTAAATATATATATTTTTTAATTTTAAGTCCTAAATAATTTTAAAAGGTAAACTTTTGAATATTTAAATCTTTCCTTTTCATTTAATTTCATGTTTTCACATCAGAAAACTTTTTAATCTGATTATATATTTGTATTTTCATATCAATTTTTAAACAATAAATATTCATAATCCTCATGAACAAATTAGAATAGAAAAAAATACCTCAAGCGTTTCACTTTCTACTAATGATCGATATTGCAAACTCGTGGAAGCTTCAAGATGTAACAGTTGGCCATTTATTCTAGTAGAATAACCTTCTTCAGTTATACGCCATGGAACCGTAATTTCTAGGTAAGATCCTTGCCCAACATTCATATGAACAGCATTCGTTTCCTAAAAAGAACCAGATGAAATGACCCTGAGAATTTTATCTACAAATTTCATTTTACTTATAAATCATTATTTCCATAGTTATTTATTATTTTATAATTTTATATTAAATTATTAGATTATATAATTTAACATTCTTTTTATAATTTGCAAGCTATTATTTTTCATTTAAAAATTTCATAGCTTACGCTTTAATATCATTACCATACACAAAACTATTCTTTTATGATGGAAAGTTTACTGCATCCCCCCGATCCCCCTCCAAAAAAAGTTAAACCATCTGAAAATGTGCAGAATTAAAAAAGTTTGTTACTATGCAGGCTTTCTAAGAACATTCCTTAAACATACGAATCCTCCCCTTTTGCCTGCTGAAGTAGACAACATAATTCAGAATTTAAAACTTGGTAAAGCTCCTGGCCCAGATTCTATTCCCACTGAAACTATAAAATCTTTTCATCGTTTTATTCCGAGCTTTTTTTAATAGATTATTTAATGTATGTTTGAATCTTGGTGCTTTTTCGCAAACTTGGAAGAACGCTCTTGCCAATCTGACATACAAGGGAGAGAATTTTAGAGTTCCACATGTGAATAAACCTTAGGTGTATCTGTCTTCTTTCTTTCCTAGATAAATGTTTTGAAAAATTAATTACAAACTGAATTACTTGGCATCTACATAAAGAAATCTTCTTAGTGCTGACAAATATGGTTTCACTGCTCAAAGATGTACTGAGGATGCACTTCTGCATCTAAATAACACTACACAGAGCAGCCAGATGAGAGTTTATATACTATTCTAATTTTTCTTGATATTCCAGGAGCCTTTGATGATATATGATGTCCTGCCATTTTTAATTGATTGAAGAAAATGAAAGTATTGCTGATTTGCTGAAGGATAGGACTGTCCAGCTTCTTCTAAGCATCACCTCAAGAATTCACTGACTTCAGAGAGGATGTCCGAAAGAATCTGTTTCTGGTCTCAAGTTCTGGATTATTATTATCAATATTCTTTTGCAGAAACTTGCTGAGTTTTTCAATTGTGAAGTTATTGCCCTTGCAGATGATTTATTGATCTATATTCAAAGAAAGGATCTGCATAGTTTTTTTTTTATCTTGCTCAAGATATTTTAAATTTCATTTGTCAGGGGTCAATAAATTAAGCTAAAATTTAACCTTGCAAAATCTAAGATGATGTTTATTGATAGAAGAAATATTACTTATGATGGATACCAATAGATTTTAAATGGTAATCCCCTTAATAGGGTGAATGAAATTAAATATTTAGGTGCTTTGTTGGATAGCAAATTTAGTCAGAAAGAGGACGTTACTTACATTCCTAATAAATGTGAAAGACTTCAGCATGGACTAAATTGAATTGCACGCAATACTTTTGGAGTTAAATTGAATGTTAGCACAACTATCTATGAACAAGGTATTATTCCATTTATTTTATATAGCTACAGAGCTTGGGGAATGATTCTAACAAAGAAGATTAATTCTAAACATCTGCTTCAAGTCCAAAGGAAAATTCTGTAATGTCTCATCACGGGTCACTGAACTACTAGTTATAATGCTGTTTTCGCGAATGCTAGATTTTCCTCGTTGGATATTTTTATCTTGCATTATATAGGTTACAAACATAGCCTTGCTAATTGATTTAGTTTGCACGTTGATCGTCTATTGCCCTTGTCTCTTCTTCTTCATTCATCTATAAGACAACCAGCATAAATTTTGGATAGTAAGGATATTGATGGAAACTCTTTCTCAATTGTTTGCTATAAGGATGGTGTAGAATTGATGACAAAGTTGGTCTGGCTTATGTCATCTTTGAGAATGGTGTTGAAATTGAGTACCACCAATTTTGTCTTAGAAATGAATATACTGCTTATATTTCTGAATTTCTCTGTATTAATCTTACAATTAGGTGGATACTAAATCAGGATAGGGCCCACCAGCGGCCGAGCGGTAAAGACGCTGAACACTGCTAGTTCGGTCTGAGGTTCGAATCCCGCAAACGGGCTGGCTGCATGGGCGTTTTCGTGGTTTTCCCCATGTGTAACGTGTATACAAGCCAGTTCCCTTAGAAAGTCCTCCACGAAGGCATCCCTCCCTTTAGGCAGATAGTCCTCGTGTGCTTTGCCATAACTGAATAACCTAACCTAAATCAGGATAGACATGCTTCCAGCTATTTAATCTACCTGGATTCTCTCTCTTCCCTTGAGTCCCTAAAAAATATCTTATCGTGTAATGATATTATTATTAATATACAGCAGTCCTTTGGGGATCTACTGGAGAAGGTAAACTGGTTATTAAAAATTAAGGAAAAATCACAAAAATAGAGATGACTCCCTCAAAAATAAGCCACACCGTGTGAAATTTGAATATGTTGCCAAGTAAGAGTAGCTGAGTAAAACTGAAATATGCAAATTTGTGGCACTGCACTCAGAATACGCCATCTGCGAGGAGCATAAAAGTCCGTGTTTGAGAGCAAGCATATTTCACTGTGATAGTGACATCAAAAATCTGAGACAGCCAATTTGTAACAATGACCTCCAGGCATCATTTGCCTGCAGAACTACGATGAAGAGCCACTGGGAGACTAGAGGCAAGACAAAGTCGAACAGAAGTGGCCAGATGGCTAAATGTGGGTCCTTCTATAGTTCATAGACTTTGGAGGCAATACCAAACCACAGATTCAGCATGTAGGAGGTTCAGACAAGGATGGCCAACTGCTACGACTAACGGCAATGACCAACATTTGACATTATGTGCACGCAGGAATAAAACTGCTACTCCGACTCTTCTTAAATCTTCCCTTGCTGCAACCACAGGAATGTTGGTGTTAACATCAACCGTACATAGAAGGCTTCACGAAGGTGGTCTGTATGCGAGGCGACCAGCCATTTGCATGCCGCTCACGTCACGCCATAGGAAGGACTGTTTGCAGTGGGCATCAAAACATGTCCATTGGACGCCTGATCAATGGAGGGCTGTTCTCTTTATGGATGAGTCCAGGTTTAGTCTAGAAAGCAATAGTAGGCATTATTTGATATGAAGAGAACCTGGAATCCGTTATCATCCGTGAAAGAGATGCATACAAAAGAGGCAGTGTCTGTGTTTGGGGTGGCATTTTTTTGGATGAACACACAGACCTCCATGTCTTTACAAGGGGAACCGTGAATGCTCAGGTTTATAAAGACGACATCCTTGATGCTTATGTGCGCCCATATGCCCGGGCAATAGGTGATGCTTTCCTTTTACAGGACGATAATGCAAGACCACACAGGGCTTGCATTGTAGATGAATATACCTTCGACAGGAAACAATTATGCGCATGGAGTGGTTCAGCTGGATCACCGGATTTGAATCCTATCGATCACGTTTGCGATGCTTTAAGGAGACGTCTAGCTGCTCTCAATGTTCCCCGTCAGACCCTTGCCGTCCTTGCAACTGCTTTGCAAGAGCTATGGCTCTCGCTTGCTATGGAACTCATGGATTAGATAATTGAAAGCATCACACATCGCTGTAAGTGCTTCTAGAGGTGAATATATTCTATATTAAAGGTAACTTTCCTATAGCAAACTGACACCTTGTTGTTGACACCAATTTGTTCATTTTATACATGCGCTAATTTCTATACTACCATAATTGTCTGGTAATTTCTCTTTATGTTATTTGATATCTTACTATGTGTTGTATATTGTGGGTAAGTGTCATAAAATTCTACATGTAACCTTTTCAGTAATCGCGATTTTTCCTTAATTTATGATAACCAGTGTAGTTCCATGTTTTTAACATTTGTTTATGGTCATACTGGAATTTATGAAAATGAGAGAGCTGACTGGCTTGTTAAGAATGCAACTAAAGAAAGATATTAACCTGGTATTACTCACGTAAGTTATGAGATATCCAATACCCGAAATTTTTTAATATTCCAAAGAACACAGAGATTTACTCCTCCATGTTTGGTTTCCAAAAAGACATAGCAATTGTTTCATCTAGACCCAAGAAAAATAGGGATGTTCTTCTACTTTCGACTATCCATAATGATCTTTAGAAGAATCTCATCTTTAGAAGAAATAAAAAAAACTTGAAATAATAACTTTCTACAATTTATCAAATGACTGCCACATATTTAATCGCTAGAAAATCTAAGCGCTGGTCCAAAACACTATTTTTTGCACTGTTGAACGTTGCTGCAATAAATGCGATAACTATTTTGTTATATACTAAGAAACCCTCTATTGAACATCAAACGAGGCGATCATTTTTGAAATATTTAGGATTTCAATTTGTAGAAGAATACAAAAAAAGAGGAGCCAACAAGCAATGCTTCCACAAAACTTAATACAGAATGATCTAAAATCCGGATCTTAAAGTCGCTAACAAAACTTTTTTTAGAAATTTTTTGTTATGCTTTACGCATGCGCATTTGATTTCCCTCCCCCCGTATGAAAACATGTGGAGAATCCCGATTCTTAATTTCACTTCAGCACTAAATAAAATACCTCGTTATTGAAGAAACTATCATTTTAGCATAAATTTGTGTGATCACTAATGACTCCGTAGCTGTGTTTCTGTTTGGCATACATCTCAAACCAAAACATTCTACATAGAAACATTGTAGATTTTACAGCTGCTAATATTTTATATCCCTGATGCCAACCTGGCGAATCATTATTTATTGTAATTTGCTTTCATCACCGTATATTTATCAACACATGAAAACTTGAGTAATGACTCATGAAGCAATGCCTAGATAATTTTTTTTTAATAATTGAATAACAAAGAGTATGGAAACCTTTTTGTTGACATTATGTTTGGCGACGATTACAGATTTAAGTTAAATGCACTAAATGTTGACAAGGAAAAATTTAACAAAAATTTCTTTCCAAATGCTAAAAATAGATTTTGTTAATGATACTCATAGGCCAAAATATTACATTTATTGCTGTTTGAATTAAGAATAACTGATTTTTTATTCACATAAACCCAGAACTCGCGCCAGAGCTCATATGGCCACACCGAAAGGCAGAATTTAGAGAAGAACCGAGTAAGAAAATTAAGGGTCGATAAAATTTTTAGAATTTAGGGAAAACACTGGAACCCAAAATTAAGGGGCAGCAAAACTTTAGAACTCACGGAGGCACTTGGTGGCAGAATTCAGGACCCACAGAGACTGCATCAGGTGGCAAAATATCCAGTGCCGGCTTTCAGTAAGCTTAAATATATGTGGGTATTTATTTATTCAGGATTCAAATAAGAACGAATTAGACTTAAGCATGAGCAAGAAGTAGACGTAAGTATAATAAATAATTAAATTAATACAATTCAGGTTTAATTCTCTCAATGCGCGATCGAAGCAAAACAAAATTTAATAAAACATTTTGTCTTTCGTCGCGATGCTACATACATAGCCAATAATGTACAGCGAACAATGTCAAGGTAGGCTAAAATTATACTTTAATGATACCAAAGGAAATTGCACTGTTCCTTAACTTTCTGATTTGATCCAGCATATTATTTTTTGCAAGCTGTTATAATTATATAGTAATTTTATGAAAACTAAAGTCTGGACTTTCGATTATGTCGAAAAGAGTTCTAATTCTGGAGCTGCAACAGGGTCTACAAAGCGAAAGCATGTTTCGATGTCCATTAACCAAAAAGCGGCATTGCTGAAAAAAAAAAAAGGATATAAGTACATTCGTGTTAAAGTTATGCGAAGACTATGACATGGAAAGCCAAATGCATATGACATAACGGAAAAGGAACTTTATGAATTTTTTCTGGATTCCGACAACACACTCGCAATGAACAACAGAAAAATTATTTCCTATGGTAAAAGTCACGATAATGACTGAATAGACTGAATAGAGTAGAAGTGATGACTGAATAGACACGCAATGAGGGCATGACATTGACTGCTCCAATCCTAATGGCTCAAGGCAAAATATTTCACAAAGATATGAACTTAAAAACTGAGCGCACATATTCGACAGATTGGTTAACCAAATTTTAAAATCGTCCTGATGTGATGTAATTGAAAATTTCAGATGAAAAAGCTTCAGCTGATATTGAAGCTGTTGAACTGTTTACAGATGAATTCATTGAAGTCATTTATACTGAAACGTTATGTCGAGGAGAAACTTACAATGCTCATGAAACTGGTTCTTCCAGACAATACGTACCACGAAACACCTTGGAAACCTCGACAGATGAATTCATTGAACTCATTAATACTGAAACATTATGCTGAGGACAAATTTAGAATGCTCATGAAACTGGCCCTTCCTGGCATTATGTATCACAAAACACCTTGCCAACCTCTACAGAAAAGGCTTCAAGTGGTGTCAAAGATTCCAAAGTTAGCCTAACTTTTCATAATCAGAAAAAATGACACAAGCATTAATGTATGATTGCTTTGAAAATCATTTCATACCCGAGGCTCAACAAAATTTGAACTGGGTTGGTTTACCAGATGACACAAAAATTGTCCTGATTGTAGATAACTATTCAGCTCATATTTCACTTAAAGGTTTAATGAAAGATAATGTATCCATGTTATTCTTTCCTCGAAATTGTATGCCCATCATTCAGCCTATGGATATCGGAATAGTGTGCATGCTGAAGTGCAAATAGCATAAAGTAGCATTTTTAAAATCTTTTAAATTTCTTGAATAATGGCAAGACTATTCAAGTATTTTTGAATTATTTTAGCATAAAATCTGCTGTATGGCGCATTGCAAGATCATGGGCGGATGTGCCCACAGATACTTTAAAAAATGCTTGGCATAATTTATGGCCAGCTACCATATTTCATGATGAGGGTTATGAAGATGATAGCCGCAAATCTGAAGGCTTTCAGATATAAAAAATCAGGTAAAATTTTCCAATTAACGGATTTTGTAAAGAAATGTGGAGAAGTGGTAATAAATGAATATGATATAAAATATGTTTTTTATTGCAAAAAATAAAAGCTCCAATTATCAATCAATTAACAGAAGGCGAAATCTGTAGTATGGTTCTAGAACCCAAAAATACCGCTGCAGATAGGGAAGAAATTTAGAGAGAGATTACTGAAAAGGAAAAAATCTCGATTCACAAGTTAGTCGGAATTCTGGACATCAGCAATTACAGGACTTAAATAGTGGAACTTTGTAACCGAGCAAGAAGTTATAACTTTTTATGGAACTGAAGAGAAAGTATTAGCACAAAAAAAGAAACAATTTACATTCAAAGAAATGTTTAATAAAGTAAAGAAATAAATATTAAACTTTTTTTTATAAATTTTGATACCCTTTAGATCATAAATGCCTCATTATTTCATAAATCATGATTATCATATTTTTCATTTTGTAATTTCTGAATGCCATCTTACTAGATTTAAACTGATGATCTAATATCCGGAAAAATTTCAAATCCGGAATCGCCGACGAGTCCGGATCTCGGACTTTGTATTCTACAGGTAAGAGACATGCTGAATTCATTAATAGAAAAGACAGAGAAACTAAATTTATTTGTGAAAGGTGTGACAAACATATATATATATATGGGACACCTTGCATGTATTTGCAGAAAATGTGCAAAATAAATGTAAATAGCATTTAACTGCTTTTACAACTATATGCTTCTTCTTTTTTTTAATACCTTTCGTGTATAGATTTCATGGTAAAAAATATAATGAAAAACCCTTGGGTAGGAAATAACCTGCACGAGTAACACTGTTCGTTTTTGTTGGGCATGTAATGCCGGGTTAATGTTGAAGTAAATATTCTAAAACTTTACTTAAAAAGAATATTCGAAGCAAAATGATTGAACAATGGAATTATGATTCACTTCTGATAAGGAAGATATTACAAGAAAGTTCCTTCCGACTCTCTTTGAAAGATTGAAAAAATAAGAATTTATTGCTCCATTTTAATGCTACGCAATTCCTGTCTGCACATGGCAAGCTTATTGTTCATCTTGAATGGTTTAAGATGAGGTGTTGCAATTTGTGTTATTGTGATCTTGGAGATCACAATAACACAAATTCCAAGTGTTTTCCACCTCCTTTTTCACTGCCCTTTGCATGAAATTCACTGAAATGTAGACTAAAATTAATTGGAATTAATGGCCACCGAAATGTCATGATTTTGTTTCTTTACCCTCAGCCTACCATGCTTTAATGACTTTATCCATGTTAATTTTTAATGTTGTAAATGATTTTCTTCGTATATTATTTTTCTTTTTCTGCATGTTCCTTTTATTCAAAGATGTTACCCTCATGTAATACACTGTCGATCTTTTTTGTAAGCCTCATGTAATACTTTGTGGTACACAAACTTATTTTTTCCTCAATAAATAAGAAAGAAAAAGAATTACAGCAGCTTATACTGGTATTACAAATGGAGAAAACTATGAAAACATCCACGCAGCAGACTTAAACCTACATCAGTGGTCTTAGCACTAGGCTAATCTCTGACCTCAGCTTGGAACATGGTATCTTTCTTGTTAAGGCCCTATATTCATACTATTGCCGTACCTATGCATTATATTATTGGGATTGAAACTCCACAAAGCATCTGCACATAGATGGGTGTTCATGCTACTTTAGAATGGCTGCATTTAAGTACATTTGGAAATCATTCACATTTACTGCCACCAGATAATTAACAAGATATTTTTTAAATATTTGATTTTCATAGACTTTCTGTGGTTGTCATGAATTCTGAAAGTAATTTTTCAAACTAGTAAGCATGTAGTGCACAACATGAAGCCTGTAATTGATTAGAAGTTTATTTGCATTAAAATAATTTCAAAAACTGTTCTCTCTTTCTAGAATTTCTCAGCTTCCAGATTTTCTCTAGAACTTGTCATGAGAAACCTATGAACAACTTTCTTGAATGCAGGAATCTTCTACTGTTTATCCCCTATGCCATTGATCTGAAAGTCAGGAACAGAGCCACTGACACTACTAAGGATAATTAACTACCTCCAACTTAGCTGAAGAAAGCCAAAGCAGTGTGATAGGGGCAATATCACTACTCAACTAACAATCACTTGGATCTCTATACATGATAAATACGTAGGCAGTTTTTCACCATTTGAAGCTGTAATAACATCTCATAATGATTCTCAGCCTCTACAGGGAAATCGTGTGGGAGAAAAAGCTGAAAGCAGAAGAAAAGAAGAGAGAATGAGAAGAACGATTAGTATACTCTATGCTGAACTAGGCGATCACACATACTCACCAAGGTGATATCCAGAGGGGTTGGTTGGTTGAAAAGGGGCGCAGCCCCAGTCCACCTAGCCAGCATACGCTGGCCATAATGACATAGCAGGACCGGCTCGTTTCAGAACAAACGGTCACCCAGCAACCCGGCTGTATCGCAGCAAAACTAACACTAAATCCAAGAGAAAATTTAAACTAGCAAATAAAAAAAAACACCAAAAGACCAAGTCGGGACACCAAGCAACCAAAAAAAAAATTGAAACAGAGCAAAATAGTAGCAACGACTGGAAGAAAAACCTCCAGACCCAGACATCAACACAAGCAAACACAAAAAAATAAAAGTAATTGCTATAAACAAAATAAACGTCACATAAAAGAACAAACTCATATACGCAAAACCACTATCGAAACTCCATCCCCTAACTTATGCCTATCTGGTCTCTATTTGTATGAATTACTTCCATCAATTTTTTAGTGATCTTCTTTTTTACAGCAAGTTTCTTCAAGTTACCAAATAGAGGAGTACCATACAATTTTCTTAAATTCTCAGTGAGTGCACAATCTTCTATGAAATGCTTGGAATGTCCTGTTTTATTACAATGGAGGCACAAATCAGATTCTTCAATTCCAAATCGTTTCAAATAGTAAGGGAAACGTCCATGTCCTGTTAAAATCTGATTAAAATCGCTATCACAACTAAGATTCAGCTTGTTAAAAACCTTAAAATCCGCTAAAAATCCAATCTTTTTTGTAGAATTATCCCAATCATTGTCCCAATTTTTAAATAAAATGGATTTCAGTCTTGTAACCATAATGCGTCTAGAGGGTATAACGTCGAGGCAATCACCCTCACCCACAGCCGCTTCCTTAGCTAGAATATCCGCCCTCTCATTTCCAAGATTTCCAGCATGTGCTTTTATCCAGTGAATATGTAGAAGATGAATTTTTTGAAGATGTATAAACTTTTCTTTAATATGGTACAATATTTTATTGTCACATTTCAAACCCGAGAGCGCTTCCAAAACAGATAATGCATCGGAATAAATATTAAAACAGTGTGGACTATTAAAGTTATTTCGAATCCAATTTAGGGCTTCATCAATAGCGCAGGTCTCAGCCTGGTAAACAGAATTTAAACTAGTTAGTCTAAATTTCTTCATGTAAATTTCAATTCGATAATAAAAAACAACGAAAGCTCCACTGACTCCGCCCTCGAATCCGGAATCATCCGTATAAATATCAAATTCACTGGTTTGAAACATATGTTTATCATATATTATTCTTAAGTGTTCTTTTGGATGTATAGAAAATTCACTGTCATATTTAAAAGCATTGGCCTCGACTACTTCATCAAACTCAATAATACTCTGGAAAATAACATTTCTAAGTTTAAATTTATTATAATAAAACTGATAGAATAATGAGAGAGGGGGAGTTCCAGCCAAGACACATAGAACCTCGTTAGAAACCGTTCTAAAGGCTCTGGTCAGAGAAAGTAGCCAGACTCTCTGTATTGAATTTATCTTATTTCTTAATTTTACCAGCTCCCCTGCCCGGCAGCCCCAGGCACCCACTCCATACATAATTTTTGGCAACACAACATTTTCATAAATCTGTTTCAATATTAGACTTTTACTTGTTAGAATTGAAGAATTAAAATAGGTTTTGTAAAATATCAAAATATTATCTGTGGTCCTCTGTACATTTTTAAAATGTTCGATAAAAGTTAAGAGTAGAGATAATATCCAGAGGGGTATGGTATCTCGGTATGTGACACTTATACTCACAAAGAGCAAGCCCATGAGCACTTTCTCAGTTTATTCTACCCGAAGTGAGACACGATTCAGATATTCAAATAGTCATTCAGTCATACTATGATTCTTTGCCAAAAACATTCCTAAACAATTTATTCCAAGACTACTATCGCATGTGATCATGGTAGGGAAAAAAAAGATGAGGTTACCAAGAATTAAATTTAGAATAAACCACACATACTAAGGAGTGACAAAAAATACAACACCTCAGGGTTCAGAGCCTGCACTCCTCTATTACATTTTAAAACTACACAGGAATATATCAAGTGCATATTCAGTTCTTGCTTAACTATTACTGGTTTTCTTAAGCATGTAATGGTTGAATTAATAGCAAATGTTTGGTTACTTACATTTTTAGAGCAAAATTAAGTGAAGATTTTTCAGAAAAAAAAATTAAAAGTAACATAAATATATATAATAATTGGCACATTTCTTCACTCTTTTGAAAAATCCAGAAAAAGTACCTGATGGGAACAATTTGTTGATTAAATAATCAAGCTCAAAACCAAACAAAAGAACAAGAAGTTGAATGTCTCTTGAAATACTTTTTTGTAACTACAAGATAAAATACTGATAAAGGATTCATGCCTCTACATTTGGTGAATTAATAATTTTTAATAAGAAAGGCATATTTAACTACATTGTAATTATTCAAATGCCCAGTGCTGCATTAACAGGCAGACTATTACACAGGCAAGATGCATAGAGTTCTTTCTTAAGATTGATATGAAACAAAAATTTATTTAATATGCTTACTTTATTCACTCTTTTACAGTTTTATCTATGCACTAATTAAAATAAAACAAATTAGTAAGCATTTCTTTGCTATTTTTTTAAAGGCATGGCTAACATAATCTACTTCGCAGTCGAAAATATGCAGCCTTAGCAACGTAAGAATTCTTCAACAAGAAAGCCAACCTTCAGCACAAACAACATACAGGGGCTGATATGTAATGCAAAAATGTTATAACACCCACATTATGCCTATCCAACTAATTAGTAACATTAGAACTACTGATAATTAAGCATACTTATTCCTACCCGGAAGGAAACTCAATCATTCCAATTCTTAATAGTTCCAGTACTATATGACTGAATTACATCACACATGTCACATTTCACTCACATTAAAGTGTGTGAATTCATATTAAGAATAATATGGTATTACCTTTTCTTTCGAAAATAAAATATCAATTGTCGCTTCTGCCAGAGTACTGAGTCGAATGTCAAAGCTTTCACATAGCCTCTTTTCACCAACATCACTCTGCTTTGTTACTCCCAGAGTTTGATAATCCTATACAAGTTACAACAAAAATATATTACAAATTAATGCAGCAAGAAAATTTTTGAATGTGTTACGAGTTCAATCATAATAATACACATAAATTTCTACAAAACATGAGAAAAGTAAAACAATCTAAAACTACAACTACTAACAAAACACACAAAGAGCAGACATAAAATGTTCCATAAATTTGCATGCAACATTCTTTAATATGAATAGATAAAAAGTGTCCAAAGAGATGCACCTTTATGACTAACAGTTTTCCAAAAAAGCATGCTTAAAAATTATAGAGCCACATCGAGTGCAAGGAAAAACTCGATTTTCAACATAAAAGCTATTTCAAGAAACTGTTAACAAACCAGTACTCATATATTCATGACAGTATTAACACTGGTATCATATGCATGAATTTATGGGATGTTAATTATCTACATTCATTTGGATACTTTGAAGAGAAGTCATCTTGAAACTGTCATTATTACCTTAGGTGCAGCTTAAATGTAATTTTTCTAACCATCCATATATAAAATTATACAAAAAACAAGTAATGAAATTGATAGTGGTTACAGATGTAGCATTCTAAATTTTCATCTGTGCATTTCTAAAGAAAAGTGCAGATTGGCATGCATAGATATAGTCCTTTGGACACATTTTTTTCACTCACAGCAAGGATTATTGACATGCAAATAGATTTATGTAACATTTACGGAAAACTATGTACATTATACAAAATGCTATGCTAATAGACTTAATGCTGTAAAAGAAGTACCTGCAACTTTATCTACAAATACATCTTGCGGATAGAGTAAATGTGTAATCAACTAACACAAAGTCAGAATCATGTTTACTAAAGTTTATCTGAAAACAGTTTCCAAACTAAAGAACAGCTTGAAAGTTTACTAGGATATTTTTAAAATTATTGCATGACACTTGGGTAAATACATTCATAGCATTTTTCAGTGGATTTCAGTAATTTTTAATTTTTCAAGCTTTCTTTTCTGTTTCATGAAGATCTTAGTCATTAGATAAATACTATTTCCTCCAGATATTATAAAAGGCAACCAAAAGCAAAATATTGCATTTTATTACAAACAAAGTGTAAAAATAGCTTAAAAAGTATAAAAACGTATATAGGAGCAGCAAACTACTACAGTGTAAGTATAAAATGTGTGATACTGTAATGCATGCCCATTTGTGTTTATAAACAGCATCACATAACTAGAATTTCTGTTTGCAAGTGATAATCACAAATGCTTTACAAGAATAGCACAGGAAATGAAAAAATATTATTACTACTTCCTACAAGGCATTTACCATCAATAAACTGGAAATAAAAAAGATATTTTCTTAATGTTTTAATTCGATGAGAGATTACTTACTAAATTCTACCTAATCAACCTTAAATCAAACCTTCCTTCCTTAATTCAAATTTTGTTAAGCACATCTGATATATTAGGCAAGGTTATTGGGATGACAAAGTAGAGCAATGCCTTCATGGAGGACTTTCTGAGCAAAATTTACTGATATTCATGTTTCATATGGGGAAAACCGTAATTAACCGCCCAAGCAGCCAGCCCATTACCTGGAACTGAACCCAGCTTAAACTCCCAGTATTTGGTAGTCTTATCCACTCAGTCATTCGTGGGACTTCTAAACAAATGTGAAAATAGTTTAGAGAGGCATTTTAAACAAATGTATACATGCAATAAAATTCATAAACTTATGCTGATTTCCTATCCCTCCACCCATTTTTTAATCTTTTTGTCAGCAAGTATTATATTCTTATCATAAATCTTAGTACTTTCATATAAATATGCTAAATTTTAAGAATGCTTAGATAAATAAAATTTGCATTTTATCTGCACTGTGTGATTTAAATGTGTGATTAAAACATAATTAATACTTTTGCAAATATACTACCTGAGGAAAAAAGAATTTATACAGGTGCTCTCTCTGTCTGTCAGCCCAAGGTCCATAACTGAAATCAGTACCTTTGCCACATTTAATATCTAAGCCCCATAATGGAGCAGTTGAACGCTGCACAACATCACCATCAGCCAGCTCAACCATTTCCGGCTCAGCGGTTACAATACCTGGAACAAAAGATATTTCATTTACTAAAATATGAAGAGAAAATTATACAACTTTATAAAAAGTGTCCAGACAGTATTTTTGTTATTTAGATTAATCAGCCTGTATGAATATCTGGCATTACAGTCCATATGGTGCTCAGAAATAACAATGAACTACTATCACTCAACTTCCATTCATCTCATATACAAAACAGAAGAAGACATTTAAATACCTCTAGTTCTACTAACTGATCGTTGCCAAAAATTAAAATGCATTTTCCATGTCTTAAAGGGATAAGTCAGGACAATTATTAAATCTATGCATTGCAATAACATAAATTTTATCATACAAACTGTACTTATTCAGAATGACATGACCCCTTTGCCCATTTTCAAAAGTTAAAATATGTGAAAATATCACATTCTTTAAAAATAACATCAACAGCAGTTATTTGAAATTTAAATTCAATGCTAAATTTTAAAAGCACCAAAAAATTTCTCTTGATAAACTTCTAATTGATGTTAAATCTGGCTTTTTTATGTTCTTCAATAAATAAACTTGTGTTAAAATGTACTGAAGCTTTAGAAACCACAGTATTTTAAATTTCTGCAAAACATAACAGATAACTTCTAGTAAACACACGGAGATGTGTATATATCTGAAGTGATCTTACCTGAAATGGGATATGTTCCTCCCTATAAGTGCTCTTTTAAAAAACATTGCTTTATTCATTTTACGTTTCTTTCCATTCTCCAGGTCATAAGATGATTTAGCCACAGACAAAAATAGCATTTACATTCAATTGTGAACATTATTAACTTTTATTGTTTGCTCTATTTGGCATGTTTCCTTGCTGCTCATACTTCAGCTGCTGTGTGTAAATAAATTTTTTGAAGGCAAACAGTCTTTATACAAGACTTCATGTCACATTTGAAGCATAAAACATCTTCCGGCAGCAACAAAATGATCAACAGCAAGTTGAGATGCTATTAGTTTTTTCCTCCATTCGGAAGAAAAAGCAATTATCGCAAGTAGTTGTGAACAGGCAGCTTATGGAAGCACTGTTCTTAAAACTGCACACTCACTAAAGATACAATTCTATAACCTCTTGATTTCAGTACTACTAACATTTGACCATCTTACTCTTTCATCATTTGACAGGCAAATCATCAGCCAACAGCTCGTTATTTTGGCAGATTCGTGTGAGACATCATATGCCACAAAGTTTCTCTGATTGTTTGTTCCTTTGTTTTCTTATTCCAAGATGTGAACCAAAAATGGAACTATGTGCTAATTTCAACACTTGTGTTCTTCTACTAAGATGGAGCACTAACTCAAAAAGAGTATGTCCTAATATCTTTTCTTGGTGATGTAAGAGATGAACAATAAATAAATAATTCCTTTTTTTCTACAGCTAACTTCCATGTTTCTCTCAAAGACAGGTTGATTGCTCTCTGTGCAGGTTTTCGGCAGATGAGAAGTCTGTGTTTACATGAGCGCTCGCCTTCTCCCCTTCCTCCTCTTTGTCAATGCTTGCCTTCTCCCCTCCTCCTCTTTGTCAACGCTTGCCTTTTTCAAAAGCGATGGCAGAGGGATTCTACATTCTTACTTGACTGTGCTTTGGCGAATAAACTTTGTACGTTTTCATCTCTGGAATTATTTCTTTCTGTGTTTGATTCTTCTCAAGTAGGCTTAATCAACAGTTCCCATATTTCTGGAGTTATTAAACAAGGCACATTTAGGTTATCAGTCACAGCAATTAATGTATCCACAAAATTAAATACATTACTTCCAAGATTCTTATAATAAATAGGTACATGGCAAACTTTTGCTTCAATCGATTATCCGAAAGCAGGGGTTAGCAAGATTTTACTTCCTTCTCTCTTTTCTAAATCTGGAATGAGCAATAAATATATGATTGTTATCTGCATTACAGAGTCCATGATAGCTTCTATCTTTTCAGAGTTAAGAAAAGCATCTATTTTTTGCAATGGTTAAACAATACGTTCTGCGAATTCAGCTTGTAGATGGGATGAGTCTACTTTAGCTACAATGGCTTCTTCTTTTGATGTTCTGTTTGAAATTTTTGGAGTTTCAGGAACATCCTTCCCTTCTTATTTACTGCAGTTTTGTTCTTTCTTCTATTGTCTGGGCAATCTCTTGCGATGTGTTGATAGCTTCCACAAATATAACATTCTTTTCTTCTCGCAAAATATCCTTCTTGCTTTGAGTATTCCCTTTGATGTGTGGAGGAATATATATACCTTGTGTATATGCTGTATTCGGGAATTCGGTGATCGTTTAATTTCATTTCGGATTTCATCGAAAGATTTCCCTGTCACTGTGAAATAGATATCACATTCTTTAGCTATTCTTTAGTTATCTATTTTTAGATATCACATTCTTGTGTCTTCAACAATTTATTTCCTTGGTGTATTGCAACATGTGCAGCTGTTTCTCTATCTAAAGACTGAAATAATTAACTCCTTGAATGTTTCGAAATCTTTTACTTCTTTTGATTTACAGTAATAGTCCAATGTAGCTGTTAGTCGTGAAGCAAACTGGATATGCATTTCGCTGTAATAATGCTTAGTTCTAAAATTTTCTAAATACGCTTGAGGAGTAGGTTGATATTCCTTCAGAATGAGTTTTCCCTTTTTCGTAATTTTGTAGATCTTCATCCCTTATATAAACGAGGACATTTGAAGCTTTTTCTCCAACTAATTTTTAAAATATTTCTGATTTGTATTCTGCTGGAACTTTCGATAAAATCAAAAAATATTTTCCATGCTTCTGCTCTCTTCGGTACTGGCATAGTCAGTGTTGCTATTCCTTTGATCATCTTGTCGAGGGAAATTTCGATTTCTCGTCCTGTGTTTTGGATTGAAGGTATCGGATTTCTATGTTCTTTGATTTGAGTTGCTCAAATCTCAGCTAATTCTATTCGTGTTCTCTTTCTGCTCTCAATCTCCCTTCTTCCATTTCTATTTTTTTGATTTCTTCTTCTATTCTCATTTTCCATTTCTTCTTTTCTTCTTCTATTCTCATTTTCCATTTTCTGCTTCCCACTGTAGTAATCAGAATTTCCTTCATGAAATCAGCATCTTCGATGTATTCTCCGCAATTCTGGAGTTTGTGTTTTAGTTCTACCAGCTTCAAATCTGTGGATATTTCTTTGCCAATTTCTAATAAAACAGCTACTAAACCTTCTCTCTTCACGTTTTTGAACATTTTCTCTTCTTTTTCTTTAAAACCAAAGTTTTCAAACTTATGATTAAATAATTCTCGTGCTTTTACTCCCATTTGGAAATGCGAAATTCTTTTGTTCATTAGGCTTAATGTTTAATGGACTTTGTGGTTCAATAAGGCACCATTTAACAAGATGCAACAAAACATTTATTAAGATAACATTCAAAGTATAACATTAAGCTCAGAGCAGTGCATTGCTCCTCCAGCATAGCAAAATCGAGCACCTTGCTCTTTCGCAGCTAACATTCAACTCAACTAAATACAGCAATCCTCCTCGAAGAAGAGGCTAAATGCACCAAGCACGCTTTATTGATCGCCAAACAATTGCCAAGTACTACAGTACATGTTTCTGGATTCTTTTATAACCCTTGGAAATCACTAATTCAAAAGTAGATTCCACCATCGTGAGCCACACAGACTGATCAGAAGGCATGAAAGGAGGTATTTTCACTAATGATATTTCATCCATTGTTTGTGATGTATAGCTCCGTTTTTGTATTTTGTACAAATAAATCCCTTGAAAGGATCAGAAGGATGCACTTATCCAGCATTGGTCATTAGTGTGGATGGTTCATAGTGAGGCAAGACACATTTATAAAAATATAAACTTTACTAAAGACAGCATAATGACACTTCAATGAGAAAACTGAACTGCTGCGTCATTTTGCCACTCTGCTGCAGTTCTAACAATTATTTTTAGAACCAAAAGAACATATGTTGTTCCAACAGCAACATAGCATTACATCTTATTGGTTGTTTCACTTCCATAGCAACATCCTTCCATGTCACCACTACAATGCAATCAAGAATTGAGTGAAATGAATTAGTAGCTACTAATAAATAAATTTAGCAAATGTGTAAATTGTAGTTATTCCGTGATCATACTTGAAAATCAACTAGCACAAAACATGAAAGAAATAAGTAAAATTTCATTTGATAGTATCGAGCAATAAGTCATATGAAGGATAATTTCAGTATTTTTAATAATTATATCTTTATTTTGTTTGGAAATTTTATCATATATACCAAACATAACTTTTGCCATAACATTTGGCCCATCAGCACAACATATTTTGGTGCCATGACGATAGTGAAATTGGGTACCTCAATACTCAATATTTGGTGCCAAAAAGAATGCATAAGTTCCATTCATTTGAACTGCTTTTGGTAGGTCACATCATTTGGTTTTACTTTTGGTTTTGAATTTTACACTTTGCTACATAAATGACGAAACACAAATTGAATAATTGAAGAGTTAGGTTTGAGGGCAACTTCCCCTTGATAAGTCTGCCTTCTGCCCAGCTCAACAATTATTCACTAATGCACATTTATTATTTTTAAGATTTTAATACTTGCACTTGATTTACTTATGTTCTCAGAATTTAAATGATATTGTAGATTAGTTCGCAGCAATATAAATTATTTATAATTTCTTTTAAACCTATTTCTATAATTAATTTTTTACTTTAAATTGCTATTTACGAATAGAAATTTTGTTAAATCCAAATTATATATATGTTTTTAATGTGTTTAAAGCAAGGAGGACTGAAAATTTTATTAATTTTTTTAAATTCTGAAAAATACCTTTTCAATAACTTTTTAAATTGAATTTCCGTCGCTTGGAGATGTAATATGGAGAGTTTTCTTTTTATAATATATATATATATGTATATGTATGTATATATAGAAGACCAATTCAGGTGAGAACCAATATGTATATGAGTGCCTAATAATCAAATTCTGCAGATGTGGTTCAGATAATCAAACATATGTTCTTAGTAAAATATTAATGGTATAAAGCAAGAAATGATAATTCTCTTTTAGAGGTTAGGAAAAATAAGTATAAGGTTGAGGATATTGTTTCCTTGTATGGTCATATATCATACTAGACATCAGAGAATTTTAAGTGTAAGATCTGTAGAATTGTGTAATGATATTAAGAACTGAACATGATAATATTGTTTTGTGGTAATATTATAATGATAAATACATTAATCTACAGACTTGAATAATACCAGTAATTAATGGAATTGTTGGTTGATATCTCAGGAATGATTGAGTAAAAAAAAGTATGTATATAATAATGTGTAAAAGTGGGTATATAATAATTGGTGTCAATGCATATGAAATACATTGGTACATTAAATAATTGCATATTATTGTGAATTGAAATATAGAATTTAATAACTGATTGGGGTTACCAAAAAAACCGAGTTTATGCGTTACATGGCATGAAAAGCTAAGGTTATGAATATGAGTCTTACATCTACTCTGCCTACTTTTTCGGGTGAGCATAATGAAAATATAACATCCTTCTAGATCAAATGAGCCAAATGGCGGATCTGGAGGAGTGGAATGAGCCTTATCTTAAAAATTCAGTTGAGAGTAGGCATAAGAATTTTTTTATGGAAAATGAATTGTGTAAAGATTTGACATTTAGTGAGTTAACAAAATTATTGATTAACAAATTTGCAAAATCTCAGTCCTTTGACAATTCGAAATAATTTTACCTCAATCAGGCAAACACAGGACCAGTCATTCAAGCAGATAGCTGACAAGGTGAATACATATGCTACTAAATACTTTGGGTGTTCTCCCAGTTCAAGTGAGGAGGTGCATAAACTTACTTAAAAAGCTATGTTGTCTAAATTTATCGGAGCTCTCTGATCAGATTTAAGACTGGAGGTGAAAGAAGTTGGCCCTACTGATTTCGCCACTACTGTCAGATAAGTAAAAAACATTGAAAAAGCATTGAAGGATAATAGTAGTAGTTCACATACACATGATTACACCCATGAGATAAATACATTAATAATGCAACAAATGCAGAATAATAAAACTATTGAGGATCTGTCAAAAAAAGTCAGTGAATTTGTACCTAATGGTAATACAGAAATTAACTACAATAGAAAGCTATAATATGATTCGGAGTAGTGATAACAGTCTTGTAATATTTGCCAACAAAATCATTCGGGTACTGAGCATCCCTATTTTCGCTCAAACAATACTTATCGACCATATAGACAGGCTATAGAAAATAATAGGAAAAATTTCTATAGGGGAAATTTTAGAAAAAATAGATTTAATAATCAGTATACATATATAATACCAGAAAATGCTCTAATGGCCAACTACAATACATTTAGCTGTGAAAATATTAGGAACAAAGAAACTTCTTGTAGCGGGAAAATTTCAGGAACGCTGCTACTTTGAAGGTGTTAAAGGTTTTACTACACTTTCTAAAGCAAAAGCAAGGATAAATCTTTTCAAGAATGGATGGAAAACCTATGAGACAACAAATCTCTTCCTTTTTGAAAATCACAGAACACATCCTTGAGACAGGGAAACAAATTTAATATTTGTAAAAGTTAAGATTTTTAATGCTAAATATTGCTTCAATTTAACATTCTTATGGTCAATATATAATCCAGAGCTCTACTGAAAATGAATAATAAATTATTATAAAAAAATGAATGAAGGATAAAATTTTAAATGGATCATAAATTAAATACCATTACTACATAAATATACCAATTGCTCTGTTTTTCATGGAAGCTACTTGAAATGAGTTTCCACATCCATGATTTGATTATAAATTTCATCAAACTTGATTTTTCTACGAAAAATCTGTCCAAGAGTTACTATCCTGATGTGGATGAAATATTATGAGGCATCACTTTGCCCGATGACACAGACAAGAAGAAAATTTTTTTCTTAGATGGTAAAATGCATAAATATTCTGAAATATTTCACCTTCAGAGATGTGTTGCAATTTATAAAAACAGTCAGTCTATAAAAGATTTAGCTGAAGATGACTTAACTGTAAATTCAACAAATTCTTAACAAATCCACACAAGTAATTCTTCACATAAGGATATGTTAAAACAGAAATGAGTATCACTAAAAGATGCTTAAAATGTTTTTATTAATATTAATAAATTAAGTAATACTTTCAAGTAATATCCGATGCAATAGTTATTTGATTTAGTGTTATTAATTTATAGGTCCCCATAGGGTCATTATTATATGGTTGATTATTTTATGCTTTGTTTTGTTCATTCTGTATGAATTAATTTTATACAGTAAAAAAAATTCATTCTGGAGATCTTTTCAGAGCTACAAGCATACAGTAATGTGTATTCACACAAGTGAGCAATGCAGAAAATAATTGCTATTTCTAGTTAATAGCATGACAAGGAACTCTGAAAAAGAAATAGTCTATTAAGTTATATTTGTGATTCTTTAAAGTTAACAGAAATAAGTTCACTGCATGCTATTACTTGGGACATATTTTGAGAACTTAGCAAAAGAATGTTTGGTATAATGCTTCTGATAACCGAAGTTTTCTAATTAAACAAACTATATTAGTTCAGGTAATTACAGCATGCTTGCTTTTTATGTTCATAGTGAACACATTACCAGTGAATGCCACTCATTGCACATGTTAGATATTTGGACATAACACAGTGAATGATCAGACAGTCATGACCAGCCATTGGTTACTAAAATTTCAAGTTAGCACCATGTGACTGAATGTTAGGGAGCAGTGAGTGGGGTGTTAAGCACAGTGGCAAATCAGCAAACATTAATAATGACAGTCTGGCAGCAGCATTTACAATAAAGCAGTCAAATTTGTCAGGAATCTCAACAACTTGAACAAATTTTTCATCACTCTTCAAAAAGAGTAAACACTGGTAGATAATAAAAGTGTGTTACTACTCAAGGTTAATGTTTGCACACATATGGTAGCAGTAACCAAGAACACCATTACACATTTCATCTGAAAAGCAATAATCCCATCTGTTACATTCTCCAATCTCTCATCTGCAAATTATCACATGTCACGGGCTCTGGATAACCATCAATGAAACGTGATTTTTTTTACAAGAAACATGTGCAGAACATTGCACATGCGTTTCTTAACCCGAATGGCTCAAAACTCCTAGCTCAAGGATGTTTACAATAATATATTATAATAGAAGTAGATGATTAACATGACTGGTAATTACTTCCCAGATTAAATTTGTCTTTCATAGATTAAGTGGTCTTTTATTTACTGATGTCCAAAACTGCAGATTTTTATGGTGACCTGGCATGTCAGAAATTCAACAATGAAGCAAAGAAGCATAAATTTTTTACTATTAAATGCTAAAAAAAATGACAAATATAGACCTACCTGGTTCATCTTGGTAGTAGTATAAATCAACAAAATTTGATTGAAAAACTACAAATCCTTCACCCATATATCGTGGAGGCTCATCGCTCAGACCAGTATATTTAGGACTAGGAGCTAAAATTACTTTAAAATTTTCAGCTTTACATTTTGCAATATGGGTAAACTGATCTAACCGAGAAGGAGCTGGCTTGGTAGTATAAATGATATGAGCTTCCTCAAAATTTACTGAAAGTGTTGTAGGTAACAAACGATTTCCAAATACTATTCGACCCTAGAATAAAGAAGTAAAATAAGTAGGAAAAGTATTAGACTATTTAGTAATTTATGCAGTGAAAAAGGGAGATACATAAAATGAGTTTTATAATGAACATGTAAATAAAAATACTGACATATATCAATATTATAAGTGTCAAATTTGCACTTAATTCATTCAAAATATTAACTTAAACAATTGAGCAGGAAAACCTTTCAACTCAGCCCTTATTCTGTGTCACATTTTAACAATCCTCGCTACTGATAAAAGATAGTTGACAAACATAATGAAAAATAATTAAGTTACCTCACGAAAAATTTACATTATTTTAGATATGCTATAATGAATGCAACAGAATTACAAATACAAGGAACATTTATTTTGAGTATGAACCGTTTGCTGTAATTTGATTGCACTATGCTTGTGCTTCAAGAGTTAATATTTACCTTATTTCAAGTGCACCTATATTTTAATGGAAGAATAAATCCAAATTATATTAAATCATTTTTTTAATTCAATTACTTCATCTAATATAATTTATTTTAAGAGATTAATTAACTACACTTTCTTATATAAAAAGTCATTTACTTTCCTGCAGTCCAAATATATATATATATATATATATTTATAT
>KK118804.1:18584-84590 GCA_000611955.2 Stegodyphus mimosarum | reverse complement strand
ATAAACCCTCTGAGAGTAATGACCAGCTTTATCCAGTCATGAGATTCTTGGTCACCTTGTATATATTAGCTCATAATTTAAGATATTTTGCTTACTTACTTTAGTAATGTAAATGTCATAGTTAATAAAAATACTGCCTAAAATAAGTAATTTTACAAATTTAGCTAATAAATTCTGTTTCAATACTGGTTTTCTTAACAAATTCATAAACCCATGCCACTCAAATGGTTACTATATAAAAAACATATATATATATATACATGGGTCATGTATTTAATTAATCTTTGAAGCAAAATACATTTCTGTGCAAAGCTTTTTATTGTTTTCAAACCAAAATGCAAAACATAATGAATAAAAATGATACTAGTTATACCTACTGTAGAAATTTCAGCTTTTATAACAGGTATTAAATCTCTCCATTCATATTTTGCAACTTGCACACTTTCATGCCTTTCTGCAGGTGCCTGTGTATCACCCTCACCACCAGAATCTTGCCAGTATGGCTCTGATCCAGGCGGTATTATGGAGGGCTCTAATCCAAACAAGTGCTCCAAACGAGAATATAACTGTGATCGGTTATAGACATGAAGCTCAAAACCATTTAAAAGCAATGACAGTCTAGTATCAGAATGGGACAAATCTGTAATTAAAACATATAGAGAGAACAGCAAATATATCATGAATATACAGCTGAATTTAGATCTAGTGAAACTATCATAACCGGCAGAAAATACATTATATCAAGACTATTAATTAAATACAAAGACATGAAAATGGGGATACAAACATGCAATAAAATACAAAACTACACTCTCGTGATAACGTATTATTATTATTAGTCCTTATTAAAGTGAATGATTGAAAGCTATTATATAAGCTATGATAAGTTTTATAAATTATCCTTTGCAATACTTTCTCTAGGAAAATATATATATATATTAAAATTTGCATTGGTGTCAAGGATTTCACTCTCAAAATTATCATTTTGTGAAAACTATTAAATATTCTATGTATTTCACTACGAAAGTTTTGCAGTCTTTTGATTTGAAACAGCATCAGCAAATGCAATTTTATTTTTAACATTTTATTTCCTACTTTCAAGTATTTGCTTGGCAAATATCAACTTATCTTAAATGTTTTTAGTAAATTTTACGTGCAGTGTTTTATGCTGTTGTCTTGTCCATCTATTTCATGGAAGAATGGTTGCCAGAGCCTCAAGAAAGTTGGACTTCTACTTCCACCCCAATTTTGAGGGACAAACACTTGAGGGGAGTCTGAGGATCTCCCACTCCTCTTCTTCGCCATCAAACCACGTGGGAGGCCTTTTGGCTCACCATATATTTAAGAGTGCTCCCATGCCACAAAGACATTATACATTTACAAACATCCATGCCTTTTCCAGGATTCAAACCTAGGCCCTTTGGTACCGCAGTATGCTCCCCTAACCACTAATACCATCTGCACAGCTGCAGTGTTTTATGATAAATACAAATGAAGCAGTACTAAACATATAACTTTTTGCTATCTCTCAAGCAACTGGAAAAGTTCCTTGATTAGAAAAGTCATTAGGTTTACTCATAAAGAAACTACTGACATGCTATTTGACAGTCTCCAAAGGAACTCTAGGCTATTCAGGGAATTTTCAAGAGGCCTGAAGAGATAAGAATTAAAGAAGGCAAGATCTAGTGAATACAGGGGGTGACACAAAACATTACAGCTATATTCAGTACGTTTCTTCCTGACATTCATCGAAATGTAGGACTGAGCATTGTCGTGATGGAAGATAACACCTAAAAAACTGGCCAGTTCTAGGTGCACTGCTTTGATTTCTCCTTTTTAAACTGCCTTAGGAACAGTGTTTTTCAAATCTACTGTCTGATTTAGCGGCAACAATTCAAAGTATACAATTGCTCTGTAGTCCCTCCATACTTACAGCATTACATTTTGGGAATGTAGTCTTCCCCTTTATGCTAATAAAGGAGGTTCTATTAAGGAGATGCCCCACAACCTTCCTCTGTAACATTATTGTACAGCATCCACTTTTCATATACAGTGATAAGCCACTTAAAAAAAGAGCTTCTTTTATTTCTTTTCAGCAAACAATCACATGCGAAAGTTGAAACAAGCATACTCTCATCTGTTAAAACATTGGGTACACACATCATAGCAGCTTCCATATCCAGTCTTCTTCAACTGATTATATACTGTATTTTGGAATATTTATTGTGTATGATAGTTCCTGAAATGCATAACTTGGATTTTCAGCAATAGCTTCTTTTAATAGATCCTTGTTGTCGGAGGCGGCTGTAACCACTAGAGGACATGTCCCCAGGTGGCAGATAGGGGAATGTCTCCAGTGGTAAGGGAAATAACATAATAAAACTTTTGGGATAACCCAATAAAAATTTCAATTAACGGTTACTTGTATTAGCTATTTCCTTCTTCACTCAAAGTAAATTGTTAGCCACCAATTTTTTAACTTTTTTTTCTTTTTATACTTTTATTTTGTTTAATTTTGTGGCTCTGTTATTTTACAGGTCAACATGCACTAAAATTTTTTGGGGTAGAATGATATCTGCATCTATTGGCTACTATAAAACTACATATGTTTGTCTCATCTCTTGTAACAATGTTCTTGCTTCAAAGAAAGTACCGTGAATATAAAGTTTTTAGTGTGCATCATCCTATTTAGTTTTTCTCTTATTGAAAAAAATTAACCCAACAAATATATTTCTTATGTTTAGAAAAATTTTACCATACCTGAAAAAAGCTGAAGATGGAAGCACCTTTTAATTGTCAAAAATATCGTGTGGGTGCAAATATCTTTCCAGAGAAAACTGGTTGGTGCATGTCATCTGATTACAGGAATAATAAATATTTTTTGTAAGTTTAATATTTATTTAGTTACTTGTCAGTTTGACTGGCACCCAAAGCACTAAGGAAAAAAATGTTACCAAATTTATGTAGACCACATACAAACAAACAAACAAACAACAAAAAAAAAAAAAAAAAAGATTTTAAATAATAGAGTTTCAACAAAAATGTTTAAAAAAATTCTTTTCCGAAAAATACAAATTCATATTTAAAAGCTGCAACTCATTTTTCTGGTGGCCTATAAATCCACAAAAGCAGCTTGCTACTCTCAGGAATGGAATTTCTGAAGCAGCAAACCAGTTGCCAATGGAGAGGCCTTTCTTTTCTGGCAGTTTTTCACATCATGTCTCCATATGCCTTCTGCTGCAAAATATAGTTTCATTTCATGCTTGTTCTTGCATATTTACATGGAAAGTAAAACATCTCTTGGAAGAATGCAACAGCTTCATTTTTACTTGATAGTGAACTGAAAATTGTCATTATCAATTCATGACCAAAAAAAGGGAAGTTTTCTTAAGAATGAAAAAAATTATTTCACAACTCTTTATTACTTGGTTTTGGTTAGGGTTACCTATACTGTCTGGTAACAAACATAACTAAACTTGGATTTTCCAAACACTAGTTTTATTTTTTCACTTCTTTTTTTCTCAATTTATATATATATATATATATTTTACATTCAACTTTACTTATCTGTTTTATATTTTGACTCTCTTATATAAAATTTCCAAATTTGTTTAATTTTTTAAAATTTTCAGAAAACAATTTATATCAGTAACATATTTCATACATATTATAAAACAGAATTGCACTCCATGATTCTCTCCAGCATTGCATGCAATCCTGGTGTGGAATGTAGCTGTCGAAGACTACACTGAGAATAGGAATTTAGCAGTGTCTCAGAGAGCATTTGCTATGAAGTTACACATGGAATTGCTGCAGTCAAAGAAACTGCTGAACAAACATAATGGCTAAGCAGACTCTACTATCATAACACAGTAGTTAATAGCAGTCAAGTTAATCGCTGTTACTCATCATATGTTTTTTCCTAACATGTCATAGGTGGACATTGCCCTGTTCATCTGTTTTGTAAACCTGAAGGAAAGTACCCATTGAAAACTTATGTTTCCCTCATATAAAGTAAGCTCCTTTGGTAGCAACCATGTTTTCTACTATGTATTACTCTCAACAACACACACACAAAAAAAAACAAGCAAAGCGTGTGTGGCAGAGCCTATAACACACCAAGGAAAATGTCATGACAATAAAGGATACTTGATACCCTGTTCAAGAATCCCTTCATTCCAGTTCAATAAATATTAAAGCAAGGGCAAAATCTACATGCAAAAACAAAATGCAGGAATAGAAATAAAAAGTGTAAAAATATTAATCCCAAAAAATTGTTGCAGATAACTTATAAAAAAAGGAAAGATTTATATAAAAAATGAATTTATTTAACACACAATTTCCATAAGTTATGGAGTTGAAATAATATCACGCAACCATTTGCATTGCGAAGTTTCACACTTTTCATGGTCATTCATGCAAAACAGAAGCTTGGACTGGATTCATGAAAAACAGAACACAGTTCTTGGACTGTGCTTCATAACACTGGAAGTGACCACCTGTCCATTTTAGTGGAAAAGAGAAATAGGAGGAACATGACTAATACTAAGAATTTATGGGCATTTTAAAAAGGCTAATTGGGAGCTTTTTCGAAACTTTATCGATCAAAACCTTGTTACAGAGCCATCTCATAAAGATCTTTATACAAGATGACTATTTTACAAGGAAACTGTAATTCAGGTTGCAAAACAAACTATCCAGTGAGGTAATTTCCAAAGACTGACTCCATTTTTCATGCATAACTCTCCACTCTTGAAGCCTCACTTTAAGACAAGACTTCAACTAATTTATAATCTGTGAGATAAAGGTAACCCTTCGATTAAAATTGAACTCTAAAAAATTAATGCAGAAATAAAGAGAACCTATGCCTTGCTTAAGAGAAAAAGCTGGAGCAACTTGTGCACTCATATTGATGCTCAAACTCTAAATACAAATCTATGGATGGTAAAGAAACTTAATAATAAACAATCCCAATATGACATTTGTAACTCCATTTATATAACCACAGGCAGGTTGCCCGTAAGGATAAAGCTTGCTGCTAATCTCTTGGGTCACCACTACCAAAACATAAGTAAACTAATTTTTAATAAGATAAAATAAAATGCTACAGAGGGCCAGGTGCTTTGTTTATGGTTGCCAAAGTAAAATACATAAAGAGGGCATTTTCAATAGAGAGCTCATGCTGGAAGAAATGGACAATGCCTTAAGGACACTTGATCTGTCTAAATCTCCTGGTCCTGATAATATGATGTATAATCTTAGACCCAGAGGTAATGAGTCTCACTTGAAAATTTTTAATAAATCCTGGAAGCTAGGTGGATTTCCTCAAGATTGGAAATGCACTCTCGTTGTAACAATTAGAAAGCCTAATAAACCAGCCAGATTGCCCAACAGTTTTAGACCTATCGCATTGATTAATTTCGTTAGTAAGCTAAATGAAAAAATAATTTTACAAACAGACATTTTACTTGGATTCTAATGACTTATTGCCGTGAGAACAACACAGTTTTAGGAGGGCATGCTGTTATCAATCAAATCCTATATTTTGGACAAAGTGTCAGAGATTCACATAACCTAAAACCTACTAACCACATGGCAGCAGTGTTTTAGACCTCACAAAAGCTTTTGATTTGAGTCTGGATTAATAAGCTAATAGCTATTTGATACTTTTAAATTTGATGGGAAGGCATTTGCCTGGGTTAAAGATTTTCTGATGGGCAGATCTTTCTTTGTCAACTTTAAATATCCTATTCTAGAGACTACAGACTAAGCCAGGGGTCTGCTTCAAGGCTCTGTGATGAGTACCCTATTATTCTCATTAAATTCGGCAGGGATTGAGGCAGTTATTACAAAGAGCGGTGAAACTGGATTATTTGTTGATGATCTAATTTTATGGAGCTCTGGCCCAGATATTGATGCGATTCAAAATAACATCAGTTCCAATTTTTCTGAAATGGAAGTTTTTGCCACCCACTACAAAATAGAATTTCACATCTCAAAATCTGTTGTGAGCTTTTTTTTACCATTAATCAGAAATTATATAATCATCATCTGCCTATTGTCTGGATCAGTCTTTACTGCACATTAAACATCCTAAATATTTGGGCTACATGCTTGATTCGGAGTTTTTCAGTAATAAACACATTGAAAACTTGGTTTTGAAGGGCAGGAAAAGACTTAACAACCTTAAATATTTATCTGGTACCAAGTGGGGGCAGATTCATCTACTCTCAAACCTACATGTATGTCACTGATAAGACAAATTTTGGGTTATGGCTTGGAGATTTACTTCTGTGCTTCTCTAACCAATCTAACTAAATTTGAATGTGTTGAGTGCAGCCCATCTACTTGCTGGCTTACACAACAGCTGCCCACCTGAAATAGCACTCTTTGAATGTAATATACAACTCTCGAATTTAAGACGCAAAGCTAAACTGTCAAAATACTTAAATAAACTATACAGTTATGGTATTCATATCTGTACCTCTATAATTCTTCATTATTGGGTTTCTAATCAAAGATTGAAAAGAAACAACCCTTTTTCTTTGGCTTATCTTATGGGTTTAATAGATACAACTGCTAAGAGATACTCACTGAAACTTACTACCAACTCATTGCAAGGACTTCCTGGAGCATTTTTTCACACAGACCTAACCTCTTATACCAACTAAAAGACAGATTTACTAGATTATCTTCGGCAGATTGCACTGGAAACTTTAAATGGCATTCCATCTAATGCCCTTCAGATTTTCACTGATAGCAGTAAAAAGGAACATCAGAATTGTGGTAGTGAAGTCTTCATTAGAACATCTACTAATAGCTTTAAGACTAGAAACCCTGATCACTGCTGTGTTTTCATTCTGAGCTTATAGCAGTTAAGGAAGGCCTTAAGGCTGCATACAGTTGCAATGCTTACAAAGATACATAACAAACATTAAAAATGCAACACCAAGAAGGTGTGCCCAAAAATGATGCAAATTTCAGTGCAGACGCATGTCACCAAGTTATGCGAATGATGTCAAATGCACATCTCTCCAGCATACATTGAAGAAAATATAAGAGAAGGAAACTGCAGAATATTCAGTTTTTGTGCCAGTAATTTCTGCTCAGGAAATCATCATAGAACATTTTTTCTTGTCTCAGAGGACGCATATAACAGCAAAGAATGCCAGGCCATCATCAACGGACGCTGTTCTAGTATACATATGATTTTACAAGGAGCATGATGATCAGACCGAGAAGGCCAGGTTGGTCCATACAGCAAATCTCAGCTGACAAACACCTATATGCGTCCACTGTGCACTGGCTGTGACGACAATGCTTGGAACAAGGAAATACGGCAGGTTCAAGGGGTGCCGATGCAGCCAGAGGGATGTCAGTATGCATTGCACCCACATGCCACTTCTACCTCCATTCTGCAGCATATTCAAGACACCCATATTGACAGAACCCTTCCTGTCGATTGGTAGCTAGTGGCCAGCACTCATAGCGTCTGTTCAGAAGACAGCCATTGACACCACATCACATACACCAACTTCTGAAATGGTGCCGGGCTTGAGCAACATGGACAACGGGATGGCACAGGGTCGTGTTCTCAGATAAGATGCTTCTCATTCTCCAATGATAGTTACCCCATATGAATGTAGCGTCGATGTGGAAACAGATCCAATCTGGCAGCAATTGTGGAATATCCTATCGCAGGTCAATGCAGCATCATAGTTTGGGGTACAATTGCATACGATTTCAAGTCACCTCTAGTTCATTTTCAGGGCACTATGACGACCCAACAATACATGGATGACGTGCTTCGGCTGGTGACATTCCCTTACCTTCAGGGAGAGCCCGATGTCCTTTATCAGCAGGATACCACCCGATCACACACTCTTCGCATCAGCCAACGTGCTCTGCAAGGTATATAGATGCTTCGCTGGTCACTGTTCTCTCCTGAACTCTCATCAATTGACATATGTGGGATGTGATTGGATACCATTTGCAGATCCTACCATTGCCGCATTCAGAAGACGAACTATGCCAAACGGTTGACAGGGAATGGACAGCCATTCCTCAGAACACCATCCGTAGTCTTACTGAATCTGTATCTAGATGTGTTTCTTTGTGTATCGCCATCCAAGTTGGTTCTATAACCTATTGAGCCCCCCCGGGGGTCGACGTAGAGAACTCTGCGAAGCTACTGGCTAGGATCTGTAACTAGGCAGTCTCGGCCACGGGGGTATACAAATAATGAACCTGGTGGTTCTGGGGACTCCGGAAAGGTCACTTATTGGCCGGCCCGGGGTTCTAGCATGTCTTAGAGCAGGGTGGTTCTGGTAGCCTGGGGGTAGCGCCCCGGGTTTGCTGGGTAATGACCCCCTGCGACGGGCTCGCCCGTGCGACTGGTGGGTAGCAAATTGACGACCAGTGACGCCCCAGAATGGGTGCGTTGCGTCTGCCTCTCAATGGGTTGGGAAAGAGGTTGAACCTCGGCCTCGGTTCGGCGGGGGGCAGGACCTGTAGTGCCTAACTCGATTGGCGGAACAGGGAATGCCACTATGTTAACCTATTGAGCCAATGCTGTTCTCACCTGTATTACACATATCATTTCAAAATAAAGATCACTTATTGTTAATTGCTGTTTCGCTCTCTCTTGCCGAGTTTCATCATTTTCTGGCCATACCTTCTTGGTGTTGCATTTTCAATGTCAGGGAGTGTATCTGGATTTTAACTGACGGTCGCAGTTCTAGCCAGCATCTGCAAAACTGGCGATAAGACTTCACTCTCTATTTTGGCTTCGCTGCGAAAACTGTCTTCCCATCATAATATACATCTGTAATGGATCCCTTCACATATTGCCTCAGTGGAAATAAAATGGCTGATATCCTGTACAGAATGGTTGTTCAAAAGCAAAGGTTCTAATCGAAAAAAGAAATCATTTATTTTTACACGTTACTAATGGTTTCATATTCTCAGTACCAACAAAACTGTCTTAGCTATGGAAAGTACTTCAATGACTCTGATTACTGACACCCTGCCCTTTTTAGAGATTTTTAGATTTTTTTCTTTTCTGTTATTTGTGATTCATTTTTAACATAAATATCTATTCTATTAAAACATGTTTTAAAAATGTAACTTACTGTGTACTAATTTGGAACTGTATATGTAAGTTAAGAATTAAAGTGAATGTAATGTATTAATTGAGCTTTGAACAGATAGTAAATCCAAAACTATGTAAACGTTTAATTTTTAAATCAAGCTTGATTTTAAGATAAACATTCTAATCAAGTTTTTTATAATTTATAAGAATAAGACTAAAATAAACTTATTAAATTTATAAAAGCCAGTATTTTTTACTATTAATATATTTTTGGTTCTTTAGAAGGCTGGTAACTGCAAAATGGAACTATTTACTTTTTCTAATTGCTTTATTTTAGCAGCAACTCACAATGGATACAGAAGCAAAGGAATTGGCAATTTGACTTCTAATGTTTATTCCATTGATCTTCTTGGTCTAGAACCGAAATTGTTTACCATAAATCTTTTCCTGTTTGCCTGTCCATGTAAAATCACGTCACTCTACCAATTAAAAAATATTTCCTTCTTACTATTATATATAGTGTGCTCTCAAAATTTGCTTTTCAAAATACTTGCTTCCTGCAAAACTAATTATTAGAAATAATATTCTATGACAGAGAATTTTTTGCCATGGACAGTGAAGTCTTTCGAAAATGTTTCTGTTGCTGCCATAAAAAGACCTTCAGCTATTAAAAGTAGTCCTGACAATCTTCTTGTCATAATATTTCATCCCTCTATCAGTTACAAAATTGCTCGAATTCTTCAAAATTTGATTTTCAGGTTATTTTAGCAAAAATCACTAAAATTCATTGCTCAATTCTTAAAGATCTCTGGCTTTAATCTTTCTGGAAATTTAGCTTATGATGTCAGTGTTGTTTGCCATATATCAGCCACTGAAAGAGCAATGAAATTTCTTATCAGAGAACATAAAAGGTATGTTTGAAAATGAAAAACAAAATTTTGATAGCTATTCACAACTAACCTTAATTTTGATTTTGGATCTTCAAAAAATACCAATGAAGCTTCTTCAGTTAGTAAATTAGACTTCTTTAAGCTCTTCTACAGTAAAATTTTTCTTCTTTACAGCATTAATTTTTCAACACTTTCAAATTTCTTATTTTTTCCCGTTTCATTTCTGTTTTCCTTGATGGATCACATTACATTTATTTCTGCTTTGCTCTGCTTATTTTTTCGCTGCATAAAATCATTTCACTTCTCTGACTGCTGAAAGTTTCTTTCTCCCTTCTGAAATAGAGATGACTATGTCTGATTGTTCTTGAAATTTATTTCAAAATCTACGCCAACAAAGGTTGCTTTTCTTTCTAATTTTAAAATCTATCATCTCTTTAGAAATAAATATAGTAAAAAACCAGTACTTATCCATAGACCTTCTCATTATGTACTCTAGAAACCGCCTTTAGTGAGATAAATGGAAATATATTTTATTGAAACATTGTCACATTTTTATTGTCTATATGTATGCATTGCAAGCTAAATGTGCTGTCAGCTAAATGTGTTGCTGGCTAAATATCCTGTTGGCTAAATGTCTTTTCAACTAAATGCCCTGTTAATAGCCTAGCTGTCCTTGTCGACTAAATGTCCAAGTTGTCTAATGTCCATGTTGGCTAAATGCTCATGTAGGCTACTTGCCCACGTCAACTAAATGTCTGCGTGCTTAAGTGTCCTGTCGGCTAAATATCCATTTTGGCTAAATGTACATGTTGGCTAAATGTCTTGTCGGCTAACTGCTGTCAGCTAAGTGCCTGCAATCGAACATAATTATATTAAATTTATAAAAGATAATTTGCACTTTTTCTCTTTAACATTGGATTATTATTACAAGATGCAGTTTTTAAAACAAAAGTAGAATATTTCATATATGGCAAAATAAAAGGATTTTAAGCATCTTTCGATGAAACATAAATGGGATTAAAATTACCTTCACTGATTTCTTTGCGAACATAAGGATACCACCACCGAAATATTATCCAGCCATCTTGAGCTCTCCAAGTACAATCTTCATTTATATATGCAACATCTCGAAACATTACCTTTCCAGACAACACAGAAATAGACAATGAACCTAAATGAGAAAAGCGTTTATTTACAAATGCTCACTGCTCACTCTAAAATACAGTAAAATCATATTTTCCCAAAACAACCACAATATTGTAATGAAAAGAAGCATTTAATCATGGAAATTGAAAACTAGTCATATCACGTTTTTTAAAACTATTTCTTCCATTGTTTTTTCTTTGAATACGTATTTTGTAATGAAAATATCTGATATATATATAAATATATATACACCCAAGAGCCATTACATTATGACCACCTTCCATCTATAAAAATGGGCTCGCCCAGGAACAACCACTGCGCATGTGTGGCTGATATTGGGGTATATAAAGCGGGTATGCATTGTCTTTCCAAACATAGTGCGATTACTGACATAATGGGAAAAGAAGCTGAATTCAGACTTCGATAAAGGTCAAATCGGTATGACTTGGCAACTGGGAATATCAATATTAGAAACGGCGCATTTAGTGGGCTGTTCACATGCAGTTGTTGTGAGCACATATCGAAAGTGCTGTTTGGATGGTGAAACGACAAGCTGATTGCATTGATTCCAGAGGAAAGCGGAGATTGCTATGCATTGTTCACTGTGACCGAAAAGCTATAAGAATTGGACATTAGAAGAGTGGAAAAAAGTTGCACAGTCTGCCAAATCACGTTTTCTGGCCCATCACATCAACGGGCATGTGCTAATACACCAATTTCCAAACGAAACCCTGGCTCCTAGATACACAGTTGGATGGAGACAAGCTGATGGTGGGGGTATTATGGTGTCAGCAATGTTTTCATGGAGTACATTAGGACCCATAATCCCCATAGAACAATCCCTGATGTCTGTGCACTACGTGAACATTGCTGCAGACCAGGCTCACCCTTTCATGATATAGTATTTCCGGCAGGGCATGGTGTTTACCAACAGGATAATGCACCATATCACAAGGGTTGAATCGTCAGGGAGTGGTTCGAGGAACATTCCAGTGACTTTGAAGTCATGTCTTAACCCTCAAATTCACCTCACATTAATACAATAGAGCATTTGTGGTCCCATCTAGAAAACCAAATTCGTGCTGCCACGCTATCCCCTCGCAATGTGCGGAAATTGCAGGCCAGTTGGTGAGCGCTTGGTACCAGATACCTCAGACTATGTATCAGCACCTTTTGGAATCGATCCCATACCGGGTACTAGCAGTTTTGAGGGCTAAAGGTGGTCCTACATGTTATTAACAGGGTGGTCATAACGTAATGGTGACTTGGAGAAGTTGCAAAGAACTGATGACAGTTCTCTGCATTATAACTTGGAGAGACTTTACTGTATAGTTAGAAAGATGATATTCAAAGACAAACATAGTGGTAAATTACAGACATAATTTTATTCCTTGATAATGCACATCATCACTGTGGGTGTGCTATGCACTCCATAATTTTATACAGCTTACATCTTTTTAAACAATGGACAAAATTGGTAAAGTAAACTCTGTGTAGCTAGAGGGAAGACAATGTAGCGGAAAAAAGCAGAAGAGAAGAAGAAAGTTGTGACACAATTACCTTTTATACCGGATTACATTTCAGATCACATGACAGATTAATGTCCAAATGCTGGGTTAAGATTTCATTAATAAGTGGGCACTAGAGATTAGATGGCAAATCTTTCAAAACTGCAGGGAGTTAAAAAAATTATTGCTCTCTTATTTTTAGAATGAAGATGGGAGTTAAAAATTATTATTGATTTATTATTTGAAAGATAGATATTTTATCTTATATATATATATATATATATATATATATATAATGTATGCAGAATTGTATGATGTAAAATAATATCAATTCTGGTGATAACTTCATGTACCTGAGTTCTAAGGCTGTCTGCATCAATTAAAAGTCACATTATGCTACAGCAATTAGCTGAAAGTTGTTAAGTTACTTAATGAAGACAACAAAGACTCCAAAAAATTACTTAAAAAAATCTTGCATTCCCAACAGAATTTTCGCTGTTTCATAATGTTAGCCCAATTTTTAACCACTAACTGCTAATACTGACAATATTCCAAGAGAGATTCCTGAAACCAGAGTATTTCTATCAATTTTAAGAACCATCTTAACTTATGTAAGCAACTTTTACATGGTGCTGTTCTTTGTAAGTACAAAAAAAATTCCATTTACCAGAACCAGACTCTACCTATCTGATTCAACTGTTCCTTCATCACTATTTAAAACGGTATACTTTTTAAATGGTTAAATTATTTTTCTGATTTCAATACGATTAAAAACTAAAACAGTGTATGTTATTAAGGTTGGAAAAATTCTGATCACCTGGCTTCTTTGAATTCCTATCCGATATTTTTGAAGCCTAGAGGACAAGCTCAAAGAAAGGACACAGACATTTCCATGGAAAAATTGAGATTTTGTTGCTAATCATAGAAAGAGGTCCCACACGCTTGTTTTAACTATGCATATACCTGTCAAAAAAGTTATGAAGGAACCAATGAACAGCTTTCTGATTCTGGTCACAGAAAGTTTATCAGAGGGATTTTGAATCTCACTAACAAGTACTAGACACTACAGAAGGACTAAATCACCCACAGAAAAACTGGAAGAAAAAAAAAATGCACTTTCCATTGCAGAATTACTTGAAAAGACAGAAATTAACAAATTTTAGCCATCTGTTCAGCACAAAATGATAATTACTCAGGAAAGATCCCATGGTCGATTTTCCCTGCCCACTGGGACTGATCTTCCTTTTTAACAAGACGAAAACAACTCAGCTTCCAGATGTTCTCACAATGACTTTTCCATTAGACCATGCATTGCAGCCAACACAGCTTCTAAATATTATCTAAATTCATGCTCAAACAATGCACTGAGAATTCAGAGGTCAAAAGAACTCATTTTTTCTTCTATGTGATTTCTATTATTCTATTCTACACATGTGCCATGACATAAAATAAGGCAATGCAAGAATCTTGTGTTTAATGCAGATTTTAATTAAGATTGTATCGATTTTGAAGGTGAACAAGTACAGGTCCCTCTTCATCAGGAGCAAAGATACGTGCAATAAAGGAAGAAGCCACAGCTGCATTTATAACAAAAGCAAAAGAATAGAGTGATCAAGAAGGCAGCACTCTATGTTTGCAGAAATAATGAGAAATATTAAGTTAATAGAATTTCAAATGCATTACAAAGGATTGGATTAAAGTCATTAACTAAGCACATTTTACATTCACACAGATAAATCTATGAGAATGTGAAAAGCTTGAAGGTAATCCAATTCTCCAACTGAAGCAGCTTTTTGAATAATTTCTGCAAAACTAAAGTCAAATTTGAGTTAAATTTCCAACTACGTTTAGTTAATTTCTTCTTTAGATGAAAAAGAGCAATACTGTTTACCTTAAACCCTTTTCTGTCTGTTTCACTCTTCATGCTAAATCATGTCACTCAGCTAAGCATAAAACTACTTCTTTTTACTATTATGTATTTTATGCTCTTAAAGCTTGTTCCTCAGAATCTTTGCTGTCTAATGAACTTCACTATTTGAAATTAGTTGCCACTGACAGAGGATTTTCACCCATGATCACTGGTAAAGGCCTATCAAAAATTTTCATCTTGCCATCAAAGAATATATTCCAATTCTAGAAATAACATTGTTGCTTTTCAATTTTGTCTTTCTATTAGTTACAAAATTGCATAGATTCTCTAGAAGTTCAATTTTCAAGTCATTTTTTTCATCTATCATTAAAATCCATGGTTCAATTCTTAAAGATTTTATTTCTGACTTTAATTCTCGTAGAATTTATAGCATATCTTATCAATGAGGTTTGAGATATATTAGCTAAATTTAAAAAGTTAAAGTTTCATATCAAGGAACGCTATTGTATCTTATGTCTAAAAAGAAGGAATAAGTAAATCTTCCATAGCTAATCACACATGGAAACTTAATTATTATTTTGACTTGATTTATCTTGTTTAGTTGAACTGGATTTCTCTAAAGCTTTTCACAGAGATTTATCTTGTTTAGTTAATGACTTTAATTCAGTCCTCCATAATGCATTTAAAATTCTATTAACTTAATTTTCTTTATTACTTCAAAGGACAAATGATGCTACTTTCTTGTTCGCTTTACTCCTCTGCTTTTGGTATACCAAAATATTAATATGGCCATAGCTTCTCACTTCAATGCTCATGATGAAGAGGGACCTGAACCAGTTCGCCCTGGAAATAGATAAAAGTCTAAATTAAAATCTTCACCAAACACAACATTTCCACTTTTCATGATTTTACACATTCACCAAACACAACACTTCTGCATGTTTCTCTTCTCTCTTGATGCACCATGATATATTGCAGAGACAATGGTATCAAAGATTATCCTTCACTCAGCATCAAACAGATGGTTATACGCAGCATACATTGCACAGTCACAGAACAAGATTTCTTGTCTTCCACACTTCTCATAGAAAGAAAAAAGCTGTTTTTTATGAAAACTTTCATACCTTTGGCCCCTCCCATTTGGCATTTATCAGAGCCAGCTACATGAAAATTCAAATATTTATATAGTAACTTTTATACAGTTTAGCAACAATTTCTTTTCCCCTTGATTTCCATAATTCCAGGATTTTTACTTTCTGAAGTTGCAAATTCACTGCTTGAGAAATATATAAATTAGTACTCACCTGGTATCCGATATTATTTAATATGTTGGCACATAAGGGATACCTTAAAAATCAATAAAGGAAGCAATAAAATGCTTAATTACTAGTAGACAAAATAGCCCATATTTTAGTTGAACTTTCTGCCCATAAAATTTGTGAGAATGACGAGAAAACTTTTTTTATGCAAGAAGTATAAATATTTTCAAAAATATAAAATACACAGAGCAGAGAAGATGAAACTCTAAAAAAGAAGAAGAAAATTAATCCTCCCCCAAAATAAAACCCAGAATTTCATTACGGAAACATATGTAAATGAGACAATTCATTTACTTCAAATCTAAGTCATCATCTCCAAATATTCAATCACGGATACTTATTACAACAACACTGAGAGAGTACAAATTTTCCACACACATTTTCTTCTATCTGTGAAATATTCTTCATATCAGTAGTGTTATATATATCAATAAATATTTAAATAATTTTTATTGCACTGTTTTAACATTGTGCACTGATATATTTACTTATTTATTTATTTATTTGTTTTGTATTTGTAGCCATATTGTTTTTATGAATGTTTGTCTCTTATATGGAATCATTGACCTTTCTTTGTTCTGAGTGTGGCAACATTCAAACTATAAATATAATTTAAATGAAATGTGAGATAGGCACTTCACGGGCTTTGGCAACCGATCTTTCCCCAAACTCCTAGAAGCTTGTGCTACCCCCAACCTATGTCCACGTTGCACTAGCTCACAGAGCTCTTGCTACTGAATTGTGAAATTTAAGGTTAACTAAACTGTGAGCTTACTCTGAAAGTGATTTTGACAATTTATGATAGTACTCGTGTTCTAAGAGGGAAAAGTTTAATACCCACATTCTACCTCTGCTATTTATTATGCTGTGTACAGCTAAATTTTACAGCAAATAGCCAGTTTTTTCCTAATTATCTAGCGTGCTTATTCAGAGAGATATCAAAGAAAAGATAAGCAGCAATAATAGTGTACTGCCACTGCAATACATGACTCCCAATTTGTCATCACTGTGTGCCTCTCCGAAAATCTAAAAAAACAGAGAAAAATGCATTTAAGAAATACAATCTTTCTGAACAATTCTGAAGAAAAATAAAGATGTTAAAGGAAAATTTGCCCCTTAACTCTCCATTTTAGTTTGGCTATTTATACTTTCTATCCTAAAAATAGTAATTGCTTATAATAATAAGCCTCTCTAAACTGCATATTTTCAAAATTAATTACTACCTCATGATTCTTACATAAAACTAATGATGCAAGCACTAGCATAATGCTTCAGCCAATAAATAAATTCAAATTTTGGAGTCAAAACTTTGAATAACGAAAAGCAAAATTACGAACCTAAACTCAATCAGTCTGAACTAAAATTTTATCTCGAACACATCACATTCGCTCTCTGTTTCTCTGTCCAGCCAGACCACTGTTGCTACTTTTATTACTACAGCAACTAAAAAATGTAAATTTTCTTCGATAACAGACATGTTCACTGTGCCGCTTTATCTGTGATGCAACAAAAACATTTGTAAATGAGAATGAAAAATATTAGAATAGCATGAATGCTAACATCTTTGCTGCAACTATATATTTCTGCATCAACATCTAAATTCTTTTACATATACCAAATTTACTCTCATATTTCTTCCTCGCATATTTTCCCGCTTAATTTTTCAGCATGTGATTTAGATACATTTGATTTACAGTAACTATGCAAAATGTATGCACAATTAGGAAATTATTTTGTGCAAGTAAAATGGATATTACGAAAACTGATAACTCCTCTGAAATATACAATACAGTCTAAAGTCTGAGATCTGGAATTGCCATGACTTCGCTGATATGGGTTTTGGAAATTTCTGGATTTTAGGTTATCAGTTTAAATGTAATATGATGACAGGTAGACATGGCAACATTAGGCTTCTATTAATTATTCATGTCGGAATGAAAAATGCTATCCCTCCCCCACAACCACTCAAGTGCCAAAAAAGGTGAGATCCTGGCATTATCACTATAACATTAGTCAATGTATTATCACTGGTCCTGGTCACTGGTAAAGTTAATCCGATCTCACAGCAAATTTGCTACAGTCAATAACAGCATTAAATATACAACTACACTTCACTTAAAACAACTGAATTGAAATGTTTCTGTCTGGCTTTTATAAGTTTTTAATCAAGCACGAGAACATTCTGGTAATATCTATTTTCTCGATTTTTCTGGATAGCTAATCAGTACAACTACGAGATATCTATTTATTAAAATGTTAAATGTACAAACTCCTGTATTTTTACTTTTCTGGAGTAGCTTTCTCTCCAAATAAGTCTCGTGCTGCATTGCACGGGGATATAAAACAATTTTAATCGTAATTCTACTAAAAATAGCTAAATAAATACAAATTCCATAACACTGCCCCCTTCCTGAGGACTGCACGTCCCAGGCAGTACAATCCTTGGACTGGAAGCCAAACTTAAAACTAAGACAAAAATGCAATAATAAACACTACATTACAGCAACATAAAAAAGAATTGCAATAAGTAACCTAAACCAAACCAAATACTATCAAATGCTAAATATACAAAGGATCTATATTATTTAGAATACTATTTACAATTATGTACACTACATACTATGGCCATAATAAAGAGCTAACCATCGTAATGAACGTCTTTAGGTTTAGAGTTCGAAGACTTACAGATCCGAACCACGACGTCGTACAGCCTGTTTAGGACTGTGTACAGACAAATCCATGGTGACTGTAGTTTCCGACAAAGTCCTTTCCACCGAGTCGGATTCCATAACCATACCTTGTCTCTTTCGTTGAATCGATGTCCAGTAGCTCGCCTGTCGCACTGGGTCTTCATCTTTTCCGTTGCAAAGGTGACATGCCCTGATGCAAAGTTGCGCATCACTTCAAACTGCATCTGAAGATCTTTTATGTATTTCTCAGGTGATGAAGGTGCTTCCGGAGAACGACCAAACAAAAGGTCACAAGGCAGATGAAGATCATGACCAAAGAATATCTGAGGTAGAGAATAGCCAGTAGTCTCGTGGACAGCACTGTGGTAAGCCAGTAGAAATAGTGTTAACTTCTTGTCCCAGTCCTGTTGGTATCTGGAAACCACCAATGAGAAGTTATTAGAGGATGGTTCAATTAAACCTCTTTACCATGCTGTCTGACAGGGGATGTAAAGGCATTATTTGGGTTTTGCAAATGCCAAGTAGCTTCCACAGTTCTTTAATTACTGTTGAGGTAAAATTCCTACCTTGATCTGAACATAATTGAAGAGGCACTCCGAACCTGGAAATCCAATGTTGTATCATTACCTCTGCTACTGTAACAGCCTCTTGATCAGGAATAGGATTTGCTTCAGGCCACTTGGTGAAATATTCAATGACAACAAGGATGTATTTGTTGCTATCAGCAATTTGTGGCAGAGGTCCCAAGATGTCAAAGGAGATATATTCAAAAGGCGATTGTACACTGTGACGTTGCAGATTGCCTCAGCTATGTTTCTTTGGTCCTTTCCTGCTACACAGGCATCGTAAGATCAGCACCACTTTTGCACGTCATCCTTTGCATTATTCCCATAGAAATGCTCTCAAACACTCCGCAAGGTTTTCATTATTCCGAATTGGCCTCCTGTAGGACTGCTATGCAGTTCTTTAAGGACATCCAGAATCCGGGATCTTGGAAGTACCAGTTGCCATCGGAAAGCCTTTCCATCGTCTGATTCGAATTTCCAGTACAAGATGTCATTTTGAATAAGGAGTGACTCCCAGAGAGCCCAATATTGTTTTGTTGTAGGACTATAGATCGAAATGTCTTGCCAGGTAGGTTTTCTATTTGAAGACTTCATTAAATCAATTATGGGTTTAATGTCAAGGTCTTCCAGCTGGTCTCTTTGTCACTCCATCGATCTGGATCAGCTGATGTTGATGTTGTAATTGTCATGCGACCGGATTAAGCAACTGGTATTTAGCTTTGACCTTCGAACATTGGCACTTTTCTGGGGAAGGTCTTCTAGACAGGGCGTTGGTGTTTCCATGTGATGATCCCTTTCGATGACGGATAGCAATGTCATATTCCTGGAGAGTTTCCATGGGCTTTTGTTGATGGGATTTTAATTGAAGCCTGCTGTAGTCTTTTAAACACTCTCCTCAAAGTGCAGCTCTAATGTGTCTTCAACTGTATTCTATTCTTCCTTCCATAGCCTTGCACTTGTTTTCTATCATGAGGGCAATTTCTCTTTTCATTTCCTCTTGACCTGATCTCATTTCTTGTTTAACAGCTTTCATCTCTTCTTTAATGGATTCTTGGTCAGCTTTCATCTCTTCTTGGTCCACTTTCATTTCTTCTTTAAATGCAACAAAGGCCGCCATGAATTGCCTTAACTGTTCTTCCATTGCTCATGTGATTCACAGTCCACGAATGCGGGCATGGGTTCGAATCCCACTTCTGACACCAAAAAGTGTTGCATGCGTACGGGTTCGTAATGGATTGAATGCACAAGTCAATAAAAAAATTTAATAAAATTTTTTCTTATCCCAAGAAATAAGGCACAATGCTGAAATTTCCTCAGAGATATTCATACAATACCATAATATCTCACAGTAGTTATACTTCAAACTACTAAAATAGAAACAGAACTCAAATTCAAAGTACATAGAAAGCTAATTCGATCTCACCGCGAATTTGCTACAATCAATAACAGCACTAAGTAAACAACTACAGTTCACTTAAAACAACTGAATTGAGATGTTTCTGTCCGGCTTTTAAAAGTTTTTAATCAAGCATGAGAACATTCTGGTAAAATCTATTTTCTTGCACTGCAAACGGTCCCCCCTATGGTGCGACGTGAGCAGCACGCGAATGGCTGGTCGCCTCGCATACAAACCACCTTCGTGAAGCCTTCTATGCACAGTTGATGTTGACACGAACCTTCCGGTGGCTGCAGCAAGGGAGGATCTAAGAAGAGTCAGAGTAGCGGTTCTATTCCTGTGGGCACATAATATCAAATATTGATCATCGGTGCTCGTTGTAAAAGTTGGCCGTCCTTGGCTGAACCTTCTAGACACCAAATCTGCGGTTTCAAATTGCCTCCAGTCTAGGAACCACAGAAGGACTCACATTTAGCCATCTGACGACTTCTGTTTGACTTTGTCCTGCCTCTAGTGTCCGAATGGCTCATCATCGTAGTTCTGCAGGCAACTGATACCTGGACATCATTGTTACGAATTTGGCTATCTCAGATTTCTGATGTCACTATCACAGTGAAATATGTGGGCTTGCTCTCAAACATGGACTTTTATGCTGCTCGGAGATGACGTATTCTTAGTGCAGCGCCACTAATTTGCATATTGCAGTTTTACTCAGCTACTCTTACTTGGCAATATATTCAAATTTTACACGGTTTGGCTTATTTTTGAGGGAGTTATCGCTATTTTTGTGATTTTTCCTTAATTTATGATAACCAGTATATTACTCGTAGCTTAACCAAGATATGTGCAGAATACAGAAAGTTAGTCAGTATGCATCAGTAGTAGAAACTATGCAAAATGCTTCAAATTTCCCATTTCTTTAAGGAATTGCTTCGATAATGATTAAAAATTTATCTTGCATTTTTTACAGACATTTTCTGTAAACATACTTTTTAACATACATAATCAAAGGGAATTTCTGAGAATTTTTTCCCTCGTGTTCCAATTTTTCAAATATAAATTATTTGCAGCGTATTTTAATATTTTGTTTATATTTAATTTTCAAATATTTTAAGTTTATAATACATTAAACTATTAGATTTAAATAACTCTTCAGGTTGCATCTTAAATTTATTAGTAGTTACTTATTTATGACACCGTTTTAACTTGTGCAAAATAAATAAAGTATTGTAATTGGAAAAAATTTCGGTTTTCATATTTTAAAGGAAATATCCATTTTGATTAGTTCCATTGTGATGTTTATACATATGTATGTCGCATAACATAAATATATAAATATATGGTTTAATCAAATATCATAATATATGGTTTAATCAATATATTAATGTTAAATGATCTCAAATATATGAGCTTTATTTGCTTGTAAATATTTTACAAGGAAGATAAGAAATAATCTAAATAGCCCACCTTGAAGATAAACACATTAAATATACTTTCTTCTAAAGAAAAAGTGCTTAAAATTTTCCTAAAATCGTTTTATAAAATATTATATATAAAACCAGATATGGTTTTCAGAAAGACAATATGGAAAGTCATTAGTTTTCTGATGCTGAAAACCTGAAAAATGAGCAATGCCCTCTCCGGTCCTCGAACCTTAACCTCTCAAATATGGGACGAGAATGCTACCGTTACACCACGAAGGCTGCCGAAAGGAGGGAGAAAATACCTTATATACTCCCCCCTTTAAAAGGGCGACTGGGGATTGGGAGATCCAATCACCAAATCCTGGTGACCAAAAATCATCATCCATCCCTTATTTTTAGTTCGGAAGGCACTGTAGAAACATTACATTATTTGTGCTGGAAACACATGAAAAATGAACAATGCCCTCATCGGGATTCGAACCTCTGACCTCTCGAATATGCGGCGAGTATGCTATGTTACACCACGCACAAAGGAGAACAAAGGAGGGACAAAGGCATGTACAAAGGAGGGACAAAATACCTCATAAATTTAAGGAAGAAAATATTGTTTTAAATGAATATCGCACAATATTTTCCTCCTTAAATTGTCTTTCTGAAAAATATTTTTCTAACATTCATTCTAAAGCAATATTTCTACACATAAATTTGATATTCTTAAATGTATGTTATTTACCTGTATATATAGGTAGTCAGTTAAACCACAATGTAACAACTGTACAAGATCTATATAAAGATCCATTTCTATCATCTATTTCCATCTATTCTATGATCCGTTTCTACTTATTCTATGGCCAGCAAAAATTGCGTTATAATTATCCTCTTGAATATTCGAATGGGCAAAATATGTCAATATGACATATGGGAACAAATAAAATTATCTCATTACTGTTACAGATGTTGAATGTGAAACTTCCTTTAAAAAGGTGGCAAAACATATGACTGTTTTAGGTTTAGTTTAGTTTATTTGATTACGACAAAGCAAGAAAGTGTTATCTGACTAATGAAAGGTTGTCTTCGTGGAGAACGTCCCAGGGGAAATTGACTGGTATTGACGTTACACATACGGAAAACCACGGAAGCATCTATGCAGTCAGGCTGTTCTTCATAATTAAAAGCCGGATCAAACTACCAGTGTTCAGTGATATTAGCACTCGACCATTGGCTGGCTTATATCTCTTTAGGAAAATGTGACTTTGTGTGCTATGCTGGAATTTCAAATTTCGGTGACACGAAAATTATTTAGCCAATGCAATGTAATAGCAAATTATTAAATTCTCAATGACTCGATTCTTGCAGTTTTCCACAAAACTGGGCCTTCTGGATAAGACCACAGAATCTGATCCTTCGATCTGGATTCGAATCATGGCGAACAGCCTGGCTGCATAAGAATTTTTGTGGATTTCTCCGTGTGAAATACAACTGTGAGCCAGATTTCCTTTCAGGATCTTCCACAAAAGCATTCCCCTTCTTAGTCAGATAACTCTAGTATGTTTCATCGTTTTCGATTAAAACAAATGAGCTTCTTAGGAAGTGTGACGTAGAAGTATATATTAATCATTTATTTTTTTCAAAATATTCTTTCTCATTAAAAATCTATTTACCAATGATTATATTGCTCATATATCCAATAAAAAAATATGAATATTTTTTAGTTCCTTGTTATCTCTGTTTCTGTGTATTATAAAAATTCAAACTTTCAGAATTTCGTACAAAAATAAATTCTTTTCGTAATAACAAATATAACATTTGCAGTTGAACTTATTCAAGATAAAAACATTTTTTTTCACCCAGCAACAGTACATTTTGGCTTACTTGACTAAGGTAAAGCATACTAGGGCTATTTGCCTGAAAAAAGTAATCCTTTCGTGGAGGACTTTTTAAAGGAAATTGCTCGTAAACACATTACACATGGGGAAAACCACGAAAACGCCCATGCAGCCAGCCCGTTCGCCTAGAATCGAATCCATGTCATTAGCAGTGTTGGGCCACTTGCTGCTCAGCCAAAAGTAACAGAATTTCAGTTACCTATACAATAATCAACTAAAGATATAGATCTATTTAAGAAAAAGAGATGCAAAACAGTTTTGCACCCAGCTTAGTGAGAGGAATGTGATTATTTTCATTGTGCCAGTTAGCAATGCTCTAGTTAGATGGTCAACATACAAGTTAATGGGTGACCAAATCATCTAAATGTTTTTCAGTTGGTGCTGAGTTATTATTATTAATTGTTAAATATTTTGACTTAAACATAGGGATGGTATGGAATTCAGGATTAGTATTCCATTATTTCAATGCCAAGACACCTCCTGAAATCTTCTGAAATCTTCTGTCATAAATATTAAAATTTTAAAGCCCCAAATCATAGTAAATACAGTTTCTGAAACTTACATAAATGTTTTGCAGTTGGAGAACACTTTGAAATTTCTTGTTGCAGGACTAACGTAAGAATTAAATTTCGTATCTTAATGTATGTACATAGAATGATTCATATAGTGTCTAGATACGATTCGAAATTTTCTTGGATTGAAAGGGTGAACATCAGTTTACAACCATCAAGTTAAAAAGTAATCAAATATAATATCCATTTGGAAATACATTCCATATAATTTTCGAAGTTCAGATGTCCAACAATTCATAAAATGCTGTTGTGCTGGTATAAAGACTTATCCGTTTTTGCCTTGCATCCTGTGGTTGTGCAAGTAGTAGCAGATCCAACTAGTAACTGGAAGATCTGTCGTTTGAATCTCGGTCTTTAAGAGAGGAGAATATATGGAATGATCGGTTTTCTGTATGTTGTCTTAGGATAAGTTGATAGCATGTCCAGCTGAATAAGTTTGTAGATTCAGGATTGTGATCTAGGCCTCATTAATGGCCGAACGGTTAAGACCTCTGAATACTGGCAGTTCGACCTGGTATTGGTTGGATCTAAGGCAAACGGGCTGGCTGCATGGTTCCTTTTCGTGGTTTTCCCCATGTGTAATATGGTAGTTTCCGTCAGAGTATCCTCTACAAAGGCATCCCTCCTCTGAGGTAGATAGCCTTCGCAGCTTTGCCATATTAAAATAATCGAATCGACCATGATTGTGATTCTATCAAGGATGTTGTTAAATTTCCCTGTTCCATAGCTTTAAGCACCTAATGGATTCTATATGTTATTATTAATAATGAATTCCTCTCAGTAAGATATCCAAAAATATATTAACAACGATATTTTCGAGGGCATTTTCCTTTCCGAGTACCGAGTAAAACACCTTTTTACGCAATTTACTCTAAATCAAAAACACTCATTCATCAGTTTTGATTCAGAGATGGGAATTGAAAGAAATGTGATTCTTTTTCTAATGCTTAAATTTGAATTTGGTTTAGTATGGGAAATGAAAGATAATAGGATGTGGAAACAACAAAATTTTTATTAATTACCTAGGTATAAACTGGCGGTTCTAGATTCAATAATCATTCACATTATGCCATTTGTAATTATTTAACTTATAATGGATCACTTGGTTTAAAAAAAAATGCATTTACAAGTACCAAGCAAGGCAATCTGTATGCTCTCCAAGCATAAAGATAGCTAAATGTATTTTAAAAACTGAGTTTGTAATCAAGCTGCACTATCTATGAAGCCTGTAATTTAGTTCGAGATGGAATATAGCTTGTAATTAAGTTATATTCTTTCTAATAATTAAACAAATGAATTTCCCAAAATGTAGACTTGTCGTAAAGTCAGCTTTAAAATATTTTGGAAGAACTGGTCAGATATTATGCGAAAGGAACTGAATCCAATTTTTATTTTTACAAATTTTCGTATAATGTATCGATTTATTTTAGGCCATTTTAACCTGTAATTACAACTTAATATTGTTTCAAATTAAAAAAATGAATCGAATATCATTCACAAAGTTTGAACACAGCATGTTTAAAACACTACAAGACTTTGCTAGGAACCTGCTAGCGAAGCAAGAAACCTCTGCTAGGAGGAAACAACCGATTGAAAGCACGTGTTCAAATATCACATCTGCCACTTATGTGTCAAGAAAAGGTGCATGTGTTTCAAAGCTTGTTTGTCCATCCCATAAGTAAAACAGTCCCCAGGGGGGTAATTATTCTTTTGCGACAAAATGAACTACTGCAGATCCTCAAAACCGCGAACAGAATGTACCTACGATGATTAACTGAATGATCAAAGCCATCCGCTATTGTGAACCATTTTAAACTTCGAAATACAGAAGGTTACAAGTTTTTCACACATCTACAGCTATTCTTTCTGAATCAGTGTCATTTAACATAATGCAAAATCAATCAATATTTATTTATTCCTTTGCATAACATGTCAAAACAAATTTCTCTTAAGTCATACCTTTATATCAAGTTGCTATGTGTATTTCTTTAATTTACACTATGGAAGTGAAAGACACAGCGATCATCTCCATATGTGTATATAAAATTATGATAAAACACTTGAAAACCATCTCTAATACAAGAGATTAAATTTAAAAAGTCTTGTTTTGTCTAAAATAACGATCTCTTGCAAAATCTTTCCCATCATATATGATGATTTTCTCTAGAGAGATAAGCTTTTTTTAACTGCTTAGACCAATGAATCTTGGACCTAATGCCCAGATTTTATGATTAGTTCTTGCTGACTAAAACGAAACTGTGCTGATATGTTAATCAATTTAAAACATCATTGTAACTGTTTAGACAATATTTAGCCTAAGACTCATACTATTTTAGAGGAAAATTCTATGCATTTTAAATAAAAAATAACACAGATCATTCTTCTTTATTATGTGTCATTTGCCAACGACAACTGCATCATTCGCCTACAATATATATCCAAAAATAATACAGTAGAAGTCCAGAAATCCGCAATGCTTGGGACCAGGGGTTGTGCGGATTTTAGGATTTTGCAGATTTCAGGACAGAAAAGCCAAATCATAATATTCAGACTAAAAGTGCAAAATAAATAAGGCATATTAGATACATTTACTTAAATTATTATGTACAATAACATACATTATTACATTATTTTATTACATGCATTAAATTATATATATATATATTAATCCTTTATATTAGTGATCACAGGAATATTTTAAAGCATTAAGGACATATATAATACAGACGTGCAAAAATAAGGGATACTAATAAAGCATAAATTATTCCATTTTTTTTTCACATGTTTCAAACATTTTTCTGGTTTTAAAACTTTAGGTGCTCCAGGGTAAGTTTTTTTTTTTTTTTTTTAATTCTACAGGGTCATAATCTCTTGCTCTGTAACACAGCTCTGTTGTTCTAAATATTTTAGGTATTTTTCACCATGTTCCAAACCCTCATTAAAAGATATTTTCTCACTCCTATCAAATTCATTATCTGTGTCGGAATCGTTTTCTTGCCATAGTGAGTTCAAAACACAGCCAATGATTTCATCATCAGTTATCTGATATGCCAGTGTTGGCTCATCTGAACACATCATCCATACTGAAAACCTCTTCTGGGCTAAGATCTTTTTTCTGCCACTAACACAGAATCATTATTATTCGGTAATTATGACATCATTATTGGATAAATATTTTTTCTTTGGTATTTCATTCTCCAATCTGTGGTTTCTGGAACCTATAAATTCAATGTTTATATTTTGAGAGGCAGTGCGGATTTCAGGAGTTGGCGGATTGCAGGTCTGCGGATTTTTGGTATTTGACTGTAAAATGAATTAAACAAACATAAAAAGCTTTTGTGTTTATTTTCTTATTAATATTCCGTTTTATTTATTTTAATGCTGTTTTTTAATAGAAATTTATAAATCTTAGAAAAGTTGCAGGTTACATTTCTGAAATTCAGATGTTACGCTGTAGGCTATTTTAATAATTTACATAACAAAATACAGAAATTTGAACTCAACTCTTCATTGATGCTTGCAGTTACATTGCTTTAAACAAAGTAATATGTATTATGTAAAGCATTAGTATGCAAGAAAATTAATCTCATTAAATTTTTTTCTGATGAAATTTTCATTCAAATCAATGTACATTAAAAGCATTGATATATTTTAAATGCATTTAGAACAGAATTTCAGCAAACCAGTACAAAAGATGAGTATTGTTCCAAAAAGCATAAATAATTCACCATTATTATATTTACTATCAAATTAGTATGTGTTTTATAAACCCATATCGACAATAGGCTTATTATAACTTATTAAAATAGGCTACTGATTTTCTAATTTTTTATCTGACTTATTGCTTAAGTGATGTTATTCTTTATATGTAACTGTATGTAATTCAAGTTAACTTATTGCAAGAATATACATTTCACAGGAAAAATTTAAAGTTTTGACTTGCCGGTTTTACGCATATATATGTAATCACATGTAAATTTATTTAAATAATGTAAATATTTTTAAATGCAATTTTTAATTGAATTTGCAAGCATTTTACATACTTCTGACCATTTAGTTTAAAATCTAAAGAATATTTTATAAAAATGTTATCTGTTTAAAGATAGTATTGGAAAAATTTTACATGCTACATATTTATTAGCGATGAATGTTCACGTCAGTTTGTTGTTTATAAGCCAGTGTATGTCCAACAACTTTGTTGGTGATAAAACGCAGCAGTCTAAAATGAAGAACAGCAACACTCTTAGACTCCTCCTGAGATTAGTCATTTAGAGATCTCCAGGGTTCCAGAAATAAGGGGGCACTGAGACATCTGCCCAACCACTTTAAGGCACTCGTAACACTTTTGAGGTCATCGCCACTGACTGCCTAAAACAGTCAATATCACTTTGGAACACATTTCCCTTGACCGCCTAGAAGCATCCATAATGCTTTTGACATTAGTCTCCTTGACCGCCTAAACCCGGTCATAATGCTCAGAGGGTTAAAAAATAAAACACATTCTTCTTCAAATCTTTCTGAAACTTTTTTGTGTTATTCTTCTTCTGAAGCATACAGTGATCTGTTTTTGCTAAAAAAAAAAAATAAGAGAATTGCAGAAACACGTTTTCTGCAATGTTTGGCAACAGAGGCTACCTAAGAAATGCATTTCCTCGTTATTATCTTTCGAAAATTTTCAGTGAAATTCTGTATTCCTGCACAAATTTTAATGCAGTTTCTTCTACTGCGCTCATATTTAAAAACTAAGTTTAAGGGGAAATATCACAATTTGTTTATAAAAACCACTGGAACTTGGAATACAAGAAAAACGAACACATATGAAAATGGCATCATTGCTTGACTGAAGGGCTGTTATGAGCATAGTTGCTGGAAAATTGGCTATGAGCATGGTTGCAGAGTTTGGCCCGTTCTGAAAATTTTATGATTTTTACTACGGTGGTTGCGTTAATATGTAAGTACCAAAACTTCTGTATATCTTGTTTCCTTTGCTGATGTTTCTTTTTTTCTTATATATAAAAGAATAATATATATATATATATTTCCAGGACTAGTTTATGGGCCCCACAACACCTGCAGTTGAAGGGTCCCAGAGTTTAAGAAAGATCCCCATTACACATAAATATTAACAAAAACAGGCCGAACTTCTTCCTGACACAATTTTTTAAATTCAATTTGCAAGTTTTGCTTTTGCACGTTTTTTGCATTCAATTTTTTAAATCTTCCATGCACCGTAATTCCAATTCTGCAATCAATCAACAGCAATCTGACATCTTGAAACAGAATCAAAGATCACTGTATTTCTGGTTTAACTGTAAATATTACTGTAAAAACTGCAGCTGTCTTTTTCTTTTTTTTTTTTGAGGGGGGGGGGTAGAAATTTACCATCACATTGCTGCTGTGTCATTATCTTTAGACCAAAGGCCTACAATTTATGCTCTTTGCTTAAGATACTACAGCTTGATAAGATGTTGAAATATATGGCAGAGATGTCGAAATAAGTGACTTTCAATGCCACTATCAAAATGAGAGATCTCTAAAAATCTGTTGATGGTCAACATACGAATTAAAAAAACCGCTGGGTTTTCCTACCCTGATAAAACATATGAGGACTCAGAAACGAATCATTTACCCCACATGCTAGACAGTCACAACTGTTTGATTTCTTCAGTTTGTTATGAATGTGGAATTCTTACATTTCCCAAATTTTTTATTTAAATATTTTTTCTCGGCTACTAATTAATTTACATAAAGATACTACTAATTAATTTGCATAAAGAAAAGAAAAATATAAACAATGCAGTTTTTTAAAATGATTTTAATTGAGTTTTAAACTGATTTAAAAGTGAAGATTTAATGTTTTCAGTTAGGAGTAACAGGTATTGATTTTATTAAAAAAAAAGATAAATATTTATTCAACTAATATAAAATATCTGCCATATTTTAACAAAAATGATATAAAGTTGAAAGCATGAATTTTTTTTAAAGCTTACCTAAGTGGTGAAATATTTCTATATTTTTTTTATATTTTATACTTTTAGAATTTTAAAACCATAAGATCTTTAAAGTAACCTCTACCAGGACTAAGCTGTAATTTGAAATTTTCATATTACTAGTTAATTATTACTTGAAATCTTACATGCACTGTAAGTTCAGCAATCAATTAATTGCGATCTGAAAATATCTTGAAACAGAATCACACATCACTGTAGTTTTGGTTAAACTCACAATATTATTGCAAAAACTGCAGCTGTCTCCCCCCCCCTTGGTAAAATTTTACCATCACACTGCTGCTGTGTCATTACCTTTAGACTAAAGGCCTACTATTCATGTTCTCTGCTAAGATACAACAGCTTGATAACATGTTGAAATATATGACAGAGATGTTGAAATAAATGACTTTCAATGCCACTACCAAAATGAGAGATCTCTAAAAATCTGTTGATGGTCAATATCAGAATTAAAAATTCTTTGGGTTGTCCTACTCTGATAACACATATGAGGACTGAAAAAATAAATCAATTACCATATGTGATAGACAATCATAATTGTCCAATTTCTTCAGTTTGTTATGAATATGGAGCTTTCACACTTCCCAATTTTTTTTTATCTAAGTATTTTTCTTCTCTCCTACTAATCAATTTATGTAAAGGTACTACTAATTAATTTGCATAACGAAAAGAAAGATGGGTATATACAATGCAGTTTTTCAAAATGATTTTAATTGAGTTTTAAGTTGATTTAAAAGTACAGATTTATTGTTTTAGTTGGTAGTAACAGGTACTGATTTTATTTAAAAAAGGATAAATATGTATTCACTTATTATAAGATGTCTACCACTTTTTAATATAAAATGGTATGCAGATGAAAGCATGAAAAAAAGAATTTTTTTAATTAAGATTTTTTGCTAAGCAGTGAAATGTTTCTACGATTTTTTATATTTTATACTTCTAAAATTTTAAAATGCTAAGCTACCCTTTAAAGTAACATGTAACATGACTAGCCTGTAATGTGAAAGTTTCATATTACAAGTTAATTATTATTTCCTTTTCTGTCATCACAATTTCCTGTGTGGAAGACCAAGGCTTTTATTATCTTTGAAACATAATTCTTGTATAAATGTTACTTGCTTTCAGTATTAATAAATGCAGATACCACGTATAAATACAGACAAAACCTAACAAGTTAACTGTTACTAGAAATTCCCTCCCCCTCATTTTTTTTGTTCATTTTGAATTATAAAAGAAATTACACTAGTAAAAATTTATTTTTCATTTGTTGCACATTGTATATTAATTTAACTATCAAAAAATTCCTAAAATAAAATGGTTTTTATATGAACTTTTTTTTTTAATATTTGTTCATAAAGAAGATATCCAAATTTTTCATTACATATAAAAAAGCAACACTGAAATCCATGGCATTAGCAAAGAATTAAAAATATATTTTTCGTGTATATTACAAATACGAATGAGATAAAAATGAAGGATGGCAATTATTAATGGGGAAAAATATGGAGAATTTCATACAGATTTAGAATGCAAATCAAAAAGTATTATTATCACTCATTTACGAAGTATTTAAACGAAAATTACGCACTCATAAATGTTCTCACACTTTAAAAATACCTCCATACATATACTGAAATCAGAAATTTTGAAAACAAAAATTCCTAAATATTTGATCTCTGGGCCAATTTTGTATATATACCTGATTTTTATACCTTACTTCAGTAATTAATTAACAATGGTAAGTTAGTCTGAAGTAATTTATAAAATAAAATAGCTCATTAGAATCTGGTGGGTGGGTTCAGTCTATTTAATAATATTTAGCTTCTCTTTCATTCTATGACTACTATTTTATTATTATTATATACACAAGTTATTCTGTTTGAGAGTGGGAAACTGCATAATTTTGAATACCATTAAAATGAAAAACTATTATGTAAGTAATCAAATTAATTGTCATGCTTCCATTTTATCCTTCTGTTAGTTATAAGGTTGCACGGATTCTCCACAAATTCAATTTTCAGGTCAGTTTCTCCCCTATCAATAAAATTCACGGTTCGACTCTAAAAGATTCTGTTTCTGACTTTCATTTCTTGGGGAATTTATAGTACATCGTGTGCGTTAAAGTTTCGTATCAAGGAACATGAATCTTATGTCCGAAAGGGCGAAATTAACAAGTCTTCAATAGCGTATCATAGTTGGAAATTTAATCATAATTTTGACTTTGGATCTCCAAAAATTATCCAAAAAGCTTCTTCCGTTGGTGAATTGGATTTTCTTGAGGCTTTTCATATTCACAAAGATTTAGCAAGTTTAGTGAATGATTTTAAGTCTAATCCAGTCCTTCCTAGCGCTTAAAAAATTCTATTAACATAATTCTTGATGATTATTTTTGCCGATAGATCGCGTTGCCTCCTCGCGCGTGGTTCTGCCCGAGAGTATAAAAAGCCGTTACTCAGCTTTCTTTCCCTTTCTAGATATTTTGTTCTCCTGATGAGGAGGGACCTGTAGCTGCCCTCGAAATCGATTGAGTGTTTTTTAGTAAATGTACGCCAAATACAAGGTTGTTTCAGCGAATTTGATTGTCACATTGGCATGTTTCTCTTCTATTATTATGTAAGTACTTTTTGCTTTCCAAATAAAATGATCAGTGAAAATAAATTTCATAACAGCCTGATCATAACATAAAAAGTACAGTACAAAGTCCGAGATCTGGACGCCCAATATCCGGAATGATTTAAAATATTGACCTTAAAGGCAATTTTTTTTCGCATGCACATGCACATTTCATTTTGGTGTCCATAATAAAACAAATGGAGAATCCCAATTCTTAACACTAAATAAAAATACCTTGTTATTGAAAAAAACAATAATTTTAGCATAAATTTGTGTGACCAATAATTTTTCTCTATAGTTAGGGGTATCTGCTTGACATACATCTCAAACCAAAACATTATACATAGAAACATCGTTGATTTCATACCTACTAATATTTTATATCCCTGACGATAATCTGGCGAATCATTATTTATTATATTTTGCTTTCATCACCTTACATTTATCAACACGACAACTTGAGTAATGACTCATGCAGAGATGCCTAAACAATTTTTTTATATTAATAATACAATAACAAAGAGTATGAAAATCTTTTATGTTGACATCACACTTGGCAATGATTACAGATTTAAATTAAATGCGCTAAATATTGACAAGGAAAAATTTCACAAAATTTCTTTCCATATGCTAAAAATAGATTTTGTTAATGATACTACTCGTAGGCCAAAAGATCACATTTACTGCTATTTGAATTAAGAATAACTGATTTTTTATTCACATAAACCTAGAACCATCGCCAGAGCTCATATGGCCGCACCGAGCGGCAGAATTTAGAAAAGACAAATTTTTTAGAATTTGGAGAAGCGCCGAGTAACAAAATTAAGGGTCGATAAAATTTTTAGAATTTAGGGAAAGCACTGGAACCAAAAATTAAGGAGTGGCAAAAATTTAGAACTTAGGGAGGTGTTTGGTAGCAGAATTTAGGAACTGCAGAGACTGCATTAGGCGGCAAAATATCTAGCGCCAGCCCACAATAAGCTTAAGTGTATGTGGGAAATTATTTATTCAGGATTCAGAAAAGCATGTGCAAGAAACAGACATAAGTATAATAAATAATTAGATTAATACAATTCAGGCATACCTGTCTCAATGCGCAATAGAAGGAGGACAAAATTTAACTGAACAACTTGTCTTTCGTCGCCAATCTCATGATACATACCCAATAATGTATAGCAGATGCTGTTAAGCTAGGCTGAAATTATACATTACTGATTCCAAAGAATTTCAGTTAATATAGCAGATTGTGCTGTTCTAATTTTATTCAGCTTGTTATATTTGGAGGCTGTTATAATTACAGCAATTTTATGAAAACTAACGCTTGAACTTTTTATTATGTCGAAAAGTGTCTCTGATTCTGGAGCCACAACAAGATCTACAAAGTGAAAGCATATTTCGATGTCCATTAAATAAAAAATGGAATTGCTGCAAAAAATGGATATAGGTATATCCATCTCAAAACTATGCAAAGAGTATGGCATTGGAATGTCCACTGTGTATGACAACACAGAAAAAGGAAATTTATGAATTTTTCCGATACTCCACTTGCAATGAATAACAGAAAAATTATTCGCTATGCCAAAAATGATGATCATGACAAAGTGATGATTGAATGGTCACACAACGTTGCAACGAGGGCATGCCATTGACAAGTCCAATGCTAACGGCTCAAGACAAAATATTTCATGAAGAAATTAACTTAAAAACTGAGATTTGACAGATTGGTTCGAATATTCGACAGATTGGTTAACAAAATGTTAAAATCGTCATGGTATAATTAATGCAATTAAAAATTTCAGGTGTAAAAGCTCCAGCTGATACTGAAGCTGCTGAACTTTTGCAGATGAATTCATTGAACTCATTAATAGTGAAATGTTATCTCCAGGACAAATTTATAATGCTGATGAAACTGGTCTTTTCTGGCAATATGTATTGCAAAATACCTTGGCAGCCTCTACAGAAAAGGCTCCAACTGATGTCAAAGATTCCAAAACTAGACTAAAAATTTTAGCATGCGCAAATGCTGCAGGAACACACTAGTGTAAACTTCTGATAATCGGAAAAAATACATGACCTCAAGCATTTAAAGGAGTAAAAACTTTTCCTGCTATATATCATGCAAATAAAAGAGCATGGATTACACAAGCGTTAATGTATGATTGGTTTGAAAATCATTTCATACCCGAGGGTTGGCAAAATTTGATTTTGGTTGGTTTACCTGTTGACGCAAAAATTGTCTTGATTGTAGGCAACTGTTCTGCTCATATTCCACTTAAAGTTTTAATGAAAGATAATGTGTCCATGTTATTCTTTCCAGCCTATGGATATCGGAATAATGTGCGTGCTGAAATGTCTGTCATTTCTTAAATATAAAGTAGCATTTTTAAAATCCATGTTAAATTTCTTGAATAATAGCAAGCCTATTCAAGAATTTAAAAAATATTTTAACATAAAATCTGTTGTGTGGAGCATTATAAGATCATGGAAGGATGTGCCTCCGGATATTTTAAAAATGCTTGGCATAATTTATGGCCAGCTACCATATTTCATGGTGAGGATGATGAAGATGATAGCCGCGAATTTGAAGGCTTTTGGATATCGCAAATCAAAGGTGAAATTTTACAATTAATGGATTTAGTAAAGAAATGTGGAAAAGGGGTACTAAATGAAGATGATATAACAGAAGTTTTTCATTGTGATGAGAATGCCTCAATTATCAATCAATTAATAGACAGCGAAATCTGTAGTATGGTTCTAGATCCAGAAAATACCGCTACTGATAGTGAAGAAGTGACAGTAATGTTACTGAAAATGAAAGAATTTTAATTGACAAGTTATTGGGAGTTCTCGGCACAGCAACTACAGGACTTGAACAGTGGAACTTTGTAACTGAACAAGAAATTATGTCTGTCCATTTCTTTCGATTTCATGATTCTATAGATTTGAAGAGAAAGTGCTAGCACAAAAAAAGAAGCAATTTAAACAATTTACATTCAAAGAAATCTTTAATAAAGTAGAGAAATAAATATTAAGCTTATTTGTAAATTTTGATAGCCTTTAGTTCATAAATGGTCCATTATTTCATAAATCATGATTTCATATTTTTAATTTCATAATTTTAGCATGCTATTTTACTAGATTTAAACTGACGGTCTAATATCTGGAAACATCCCAAATCTGAATTCGCCGAAGTCCCGACAAGTCCGGATCTCGGTCTTTGTACTGTATAACTTTTAAATGGACTCCATTAGGAGGCCCCCATTTTCCAACCTGCAGAGACCCCAAAATTTCTTATATTGGCCTCGGTTCTACTTTAGTATGAGTGATGTTAAAATAAGGTACAATTCATATGGAATAAAGAAAATTTAAAAGGCAATGTTAGAAAGTCTCTATAGAATATAGTTGAAGAATCATATATTAAAACACTAGTTTTAAGTAATAAAATGACATTACCAACTTTAGCGTATCCATGCTTTGAAAAATGATTCAAAACCTTTGTTAAAATATAACCAATTACTCGTGAGTTGTAATACGTTATATATATGACCCAGCTCATGGCTAAACACAGAGCACAAAGTAACCATGCTAGATTTGAATCGATTGGAATATTTTTCAGAGGTGCAGTTGTGTTCCATGTTGGTGGTGGTATTCGGCTTATTGGTGGAGTTCCAGTGCTGCTGTGAGAGCCTTCAAATCTAGAAATAAAAAGTTTATAAAATGACAATATAAATACATTATAGCTTTTATTCAACAAGATTAAAAAAACTGCATACTTCAAAATTAAAAACTAGCTTACATTACAGAAACACAATAATTAAACCCTATGAAATAATCCCTTCTTTATTTATTAAGTGGTCATAAAAATCAGAAGCACAATTTACATTTTCAGAAGAAGCAACATGTGCACATAATGATGTCAAAGAAAATATACTTCATTTTATTAATATTTAGAAGCCATTTACTGTTATTAAAAATGTCAATGTCTTTTTATGCACTAGTTGTTAACCTCTTAAGATTTGCTTAAGTTCTGTGAAAAGTGTTCATAAAAGTATAAATTTTGTTTGAAGAAACTTAATGGTAATTACATTTCTAATATGTGATTAAAAACCACACAAAACTCTACAAAAAATATTAATCATATTCGCACATTTTAACTTGAAATAAAATAGCTGTGAATAAGTAATTACATTAAATCAAAAATATTGTAAAAAGCAGGACCAATAGTGGCTGAGTAGATAAGTTTTCTGCCTACAGGTAGTTCAAACTGCATCCAAAGCCTGGTGAATGGGTCGGTCATACAAGTGTTTCACAAATTTCCCTATGTTCAAAGTAAATACAAGCCAGTTTTTCCCTTATGAGTCCTCAATAATGCCATTTATATTTTCACACAGAAAACTATCACTTGCTTTATCATTACCACCCAATGAGTATGTAGGAGGTATATTTTATTTATGGATCCTTAGCATGCAAGATAACCACCTCTGCAAAAATTTTCAACATACGAGCAAAAGGTAAATTTTGAAATGGAATTTAAAACAACTTTTATTTGATGTTGGGAAATTACCATATGAAATAAATATTAAAATTTGAGAAATCTGGAGAAAGAAATTAATAATTAAATTATTTAAGTTTACAAATTTTAAGTTTAAAAAAAGCCAAAGCTATTTAAAAGATGCAGTTTTGAGAAGCATATCCTTTCAAGCTACAAATCATTAGAGATTTTCCATACACTATATAACTGACTTTCTATTACTTTTAATTTTTTAAGATATAATCTTCAGTTGTATAACACCAAAATTCATTAGGGTGAAAACAATGCAAAATAATTTTTTTTTTTTAAAGGAACTTGCTCATTTTAACAAGAAGTATGTAAAGTACATGAAGGAAATAAGAAGACAGTACACTACAAATTTAAAATAAACAAATCTTGCAAATTTAAATAGTTAGCATCATTCCTTTAACTTTATTATCATTCCTTTATCTTTCCTTAATTCTTGAAAAATTTTAATATGGCTGTAATTTTAAAAAACTGTCTGCTTATCATTAGTTTTAAATTAAAATATTTAATAAATTAGACAGCTAAATAGCTATCTTCCAAACTTCATTGATAACAAAAATAGAATAGTAAAACTAAATAATACAAAGCAGCATGGGGGTTCTTAGATTTAGTGTTATTATTGCTTTTCATTTTATGCCAAATTTTAATATCTTCTTAAGTATTTTCAGTGCTTGTGCAGAGTGTCTCTGTACAAAGGTAAAAACTTATAGGAGGCATACGATGCACTTGAAAGACTTGGGAATCAGATAGCAATGCCTTAAAAAGACCTCCACAAAGGTCCTTCCCTTACGCAGATAGCCCTCGAGGCTTTGCTGTAATCGCATAAACCAAACCATAACAATGCAAACAGATAACAATGCAGTAGATACTGCTGTCTGAGCATTCTCACAGGGCAGTATCATTTCACATCTTTTTTTCATAGGGTAGTAGGTTGCATGATTAAACAAATGCAAAGTTAGCCACTACACATGTACACATGTAGTATCAAACCTTACATGTGGCCAACAGTGGATCTCTTTTTTTTTTAAATTACTCCACTTCCCATTATAAATGCTACAAAATTACCATTTTGAAAATAAAAATTTTTTGTGGTCCTCACAGTGTAAAACACTCAACTTATAAACTATTCGTTATGAGCTAAGAAGTTAAACAGAAAAATTCCATACCTTTATGCTCAAGATTCAATGTTACAGTTCAAGATTCAATGCTACAGTTCAAGAGATTTAAAAAATTCTCTGAGCTAGTTGCAAAGTTATTAACTGGTGCTGTTTTACATATTATATATTTGATTTTTGTTATTTTTCTACTGAGGTAAAAAGATAAAGGAATATTTATTTACAATTGAAAATATACACAGAAAAGTGATTAATACCAGCATGTTTGTTTTATAATATACTCTTGAATTTTGTGCATAAAGATATGGAATGTTTTACATTCAGTTTATTTAAGGCATAATTGAATTTTATTGACTGGGGATTTTACTCTTAAGAAATCATAAAAACAGTTTTTACTTTGAAAACCTTTCAACCCCAGTGGTTGAAACTTCTCATAAAAATGTGTACTTTATTTTGAGAAACTGTTTAACTCGCTATGTATGTCTGGAATGAATATATACTCAAACCTTCCTTTAATATAAAGTTTAAGGGACTAGAAGTTTGGTTTGCTGCATCCAATCCAATAAGAAAAATGAAATATCTTACAAAAAAGTTTAAAAATGAACTAATGAATAAAAAAAAAATGGTTCCATTATCACATCTACCAAAATAAGGTAAAAGCAACGATTTTTCAAATCGCTTTACAATTTTACAATTATTATTACGCACAATTACTAAAGTTGTTTTTGATTCTTTTTCAATTTCATTATACATTAATAATTTACAATTTCACACGATAAATTGCTTAGAACAAGTCACAGTTTAGACACTTTCCTTGAAATACAATCTCTCTCCAAGCATGCAGGATCTACCAATGCAAATTTACAGTGGAACGCTTAAATACAAAACCCCAAAAAAAAAAAAAAAAAATTAAGAAGGAACTTGAAGAGGATTATAAACACTGGAACAATACCATCTAAATAAGCATAAAATTTTCTAAAAGATGACCTGTACACCATCACGTTGATAAAACCTATTCACTCCTTCATTTTCCCTGAAGAGCAAAAAAATCAAATTCCGATCAAAATAACAGCCTTGAACACAGATTTGTCTTACATCTCAATCAAAGAATTGAATGGAATTAGAAATCACACTTAAGCTCTTCGGCCACTGCATAACGTAATATAGTCTTCCCAGAAATACTTATTGTGAGTACTTGCTTATTATTTGTTTTCCAAAAACAGCTGCCGTGCATAATCTTCATTAGAATACAGAAAGAAGTGACTGTGAAGACAAAAAAAAAAAATAAATAAATAAATAAAAGTAACATTAAGGTGTTTTTTGCCACCCTAATTAACCTAAGCATTCATGAGTTTAAGAATTCAAAATTTTTCATTTAAAATTTGCACAAATTTTTAAAAAACATTAACTATATAGGAAACTGGATGGGACCAAAAAGCTCATTTGTTATAAGCCAAGTTTGCCACAGCAGGGTTTTGACTGAAAAGGGAAATAAAACCTTTCCAGAAAACTTTCCATGTAGTCGTCTTTCTTGAAAGCATCATATAAATGGTGTATAGTACAGACTACTTTATTTCGTAAAATGTAACGAATCTTCGGCTTACGAATCTAACTTATTCTTGAAAGAAATTCATAAATCAAAATGTTGGTAAACTGAAATTTTTTCCACAGAAATTAATGCAAAATGGATTAATTTATACCTGGATTACACATAATAGTTTATTTAAACTTTAAAACAGCTCTTTGTGCACAAATTTATAACCTAAACTGCAGCCGCAAGAAGAATTGGGAAAGCCATATAAAAAACTGATGAGGAAGATGTTATTGCTCAAATGCTAAATTCTCTTCTATAAAAGCATCATGTAAGCACCTTCTTTTATTTTTCTTTGTTTCTAAGCACAATTAGACTCTGCTTATGATTTGCTGGGCCTCATGCTCCTCAAAATGCATCTAGTGTGATTTATTGTTGCCTAAATGTTTCACAAGTCATGGCATTGTCACTGAAACAGCTTACACTGTAGCTTTCTACTGCTTCATCAAGGTAATATGAAACATGAAAACTTCGCAACTTAGCCTACTTTTCAAAAATTTCTTGGATTAAAAAACTAGGATCATTTTTCTTTCTTCTCTTCAATTAAAAACATTTCTTACACAGCTGCTTTTTGTTGCTGTTTCTGAAGTTGTAATTCTTTCTTGTTGAGCTCATTTTTATGGTCCTCTACTGCTCACAATATCACAGATACTTATAATCCACTACTTCTCACAGTATCACACATATTTATGGTCCTAACAATACATAGCAAAAATATCTTATAAGTTTCAAACCATTTAAAGCCTCTGCTTGAAACCCAATCTAACCATGATTTCCTCCAGATATAATTCATGGCCCTGTAAGCCACTAGCTGCCAGGTTTTGTTAAGGAAGTTCAGCAATGGGAAATATTAAAATAATGTGTCTAGCAGTCCCTGGAATCTCAGTGAATGTTAATTATTTGGCATAGGCTACCTCAAAATATGCTTAAAATCATATGTTGCTGATATGAAAGTTCATAACTAGAGATACTGTCCATTATCTGAGGCATTTTTTATTCAGAAAATTTGTTTGTGATCAGATTTTCCATTGTGTTTGAACTTATTATTTATTTTTTTATTCAACAGATTATCATAACGAATTCCAGGTAATACAAAAAAAAGAGTATGCTGTCTCGTACAGTATTTAATATTTAGTTTTGTATGGTTTAATATGACTTAGTTTCATATTATATAGATTATCAGAGTGATACCTATATCTTTGAAAACAGAAGAATGAAATATTTCACAGAACAGAAAAATCAAGATAAGCAACAATATTAACAACTAGAAAAAGAAAACGTTCCAACACCAACTAAGAAGATTAAAAATGTAGGTTAGATTAGGTTATTTGAACATGGAAAAGCACACTAGTGCTATCTGCTTAAAAGGAGGCCTTTTATCAGAGAAACTGGCCTTGAAGTCACATTATACATTATACACGATGAAAACTACAAGTAGCCAGCCTGTTTGCCTGGAATCGAACCTAGACTGAACTCCCAGCATTTAACAGTATTAGCCACTCAGCAACTGATAACAGTAAGATTAAAAATGTAACAAAAGCTTTATAGCTTTGCGCTAGATTTATTGGAATAATGCGAAGTTCAAAACATTTATGGTGATTGCTTAACGGAGTGAATAGCATTCAATTTTCTATATTTTAAAAATTAAAGTGCTCAACATGAATAAAAATGCGTATTACTATTTCAAATACGAATTTATAGCACTTGCTACAATTTGCCCTTCTCTTTGTCCATTTGAGACAAAACCATATGTTCATTTCTTTCCCTTGCCCACAAAGTAACATTTTGCAGTTTAAAAACGGATTCATTTTTCAATCATGGATAAACACTCAAGTAGTACCTCCTTAAAAGTGATGCATTCAAGGAGGACTTTGAAATGGTTACAACTTATATAAGGTCTACTGGAAAATTCTGCCCATTTGGGAAGTGAAAGAAAATAATGCCTTTTTTATACCTTTAATAATATTTATTGTACAATATAGTTTCCGCCATTACTTATGATCTCTTACTATCATAATAGCAATTGGTAAATACCATTTTGGAAAAATGTTCTATTCCTTAGAGGCGAAGAACTCACGTAATACTTGGCTGTCATCTGCTTAGGATTTGATTTTTTTCCTTTCAAAAAATTTTGCAAGGAAAGACACAAGTGACAACCACAGTATGGTGGTCTGGGGAGTATGATGGATGTGGCATAATTTCCCAATTTAGTTCTGCAATTTTCTGATGAGTCGCCAAAGCAGCATATGGTCTGGTATTATCATGATGAATATGATATGCTTCCTAGTGAACATCACCAGGCTCTTTTCGTTGAGTGCTTTGCTTAAATCATCTATTTCTTGACAGCATCTCTCCAAACTAAGCTTTTCTTTACATTTCAAAAGTTTATAATATATTGTTTCTTGGACGTCTCACCCTTCTCTTATACAGGCTCAAACTTGGATGTGGCATGTTGCCCAAGCTTACAGTATGCTCTTTTCTTAATGATTTTTTCACAGGTTTCACTTTTCATCACCAGTTCTGATCGATATCAAAAAGGGTTCATTTTTATTCCAAGCAAGCAGAGATGTGCATTATACTATCTCGATCATGCAAATTTTTCTCACTTAACTCATAAGGCACCCATATGAAATATTTGCAGACCAATCCTAGTTTTCAAATATGGTCTGAAATGGTTTGCTGAGCAGAGTTAAGCTTTTCCACAATCTCCAATGTTGTCAAAAAAGGATCTTGCTCTGTCATGCTTTTGATAATAGCATCAGTAATCAAAGATGGCTGCCGAGAGTGTGGCTTATCATCAAGGTTGAAAATACGCTCTAATTTTTTTTAACCACCTCCTGCACATTCTATCTGAAATTCCATCTCTCCCAAAACATTGTCACTAAATTTCGATACGCTTTTCTTCCTTGTTGGAATTCGTATAAAATATGGTGTCATAAATTACTGGCAGCCACATTTACACAATCATGTCTACCTTAATAACGGCATGAGACTGTTTCAGTTAATATAGAAAAACAGATATATATCAATGCTGTGATATAGGGAGATGGTCATGTAATGTCTCAAATGAACACTTGCATGCTTGTTGAAACTTGAAATATCATTATCAGACATAATTTATATAACACAAGGAAAATACATTGACTGATGATGTACATACATTAGTTACCACTACAGTTTCAAAACTTGAGTGGTTGAGAAGTTAGCATTTTTCTATGTGACCTAAACAAAAAGCCTCAAGACATATTTATTCAGAACAGAATGTTAATCATATAAATTTTATTTTGTTGGCATAGCAGTGGGAAAGACAGAAAGAATTAGATTCCGTGGAACCTAAGTTATGATGTTTAACACAGCAAACTGTACTCTTTCTTTAACTTTCTGATTTGAAACAGCTTATTACAGTACAAAGTCCGGGATCCGGACTCGTCGGGACTTCGGCAATTCCAGATTTGGGATTTTTCCAGATATTAGACCATGAATTTAAATTTAGTAACATGGCATGCAGAAATTATAAAATTAAAAATACGAAATCGTGATTTATGAGATAATGAGTATTTATGATCTAAAGGGTATCAAAAAAAAAAAAGCTTAATATTTATGTATTTACTTTATTAAGCATTTCTTTTAATGTAAGTTGTTTAAGTTGCTTCACTGTGTTAATACTTTTTCTTTAATTCTATAAACATTCATAATTTCTTGTTGGGTTACAAAGTTCCACTGTAAAAGTCCTGTAATTGCTGTCAAGAATCCCAACTAAATTGTCAATCAAACTTTTTTCGTTTCCAATAACCTATGTGTCACTTTCTTTACTATAGGTAGTGGTATTTTGTGGATTTAGAACCACACTACAGATTTCACCATCAGTTAATTGATTGACGATTGGGGCATTATCATTGCAATAAAAAAACTTCTGTTATATCATCTTCAATTATCACTATTTCTCCACATTTCTTTATAAAATCCACATTAGGAAATTTTAAAAAATCAGAAAAATAAATTTTTATTAAATTTTTCCCCATCAACATTTAGCACATTTAACTTAAACTGACATACATTGACAAGCATAATGTCATTATAAAAGGTTTCCATACTCTTAGTTATTCAATTACTAATATAAAAAAAGAGTTTAGGCATCGCTGCATGAGTCATTACTCAAGTTGTTATGTTGATAAACGTGCAGTGATGAAAGCAAAATATAATAAATAATGATTTGCCAGGTTGGCATGAGAGGTATAAAATATCAGTGGGTGTAAAATCAATGATATATCTATGTAGAATGTTTCGGTTTGAGATGTATGCCAAGCAGATATGCAGTTACGGAGCCAAATTACTGATGTCACAAATCATGTTAAAATGATTGTTTCTTCAAGAATGAGGTATTTTATTTAGTGTCTAGGTGAAATTGATAATCAGGGCGTTCCACGTTTTTTATTCTAGGAGGAAAAAATCAAATGCACATGCGTAAAGCATACAACAACAACAACAAAAAACTGCTTGCCGCTTTGAGGTCCAGATTTTGGATCATTCCGGATATTGGATGTCCGGATCTTGGACTTTGTACTGTACTTTGCTCTGTCTATTGTTAATCTTATCAAAATTACAATTTTAATAAATGAAAATGTCTCTGTTTTTACTCTTCCACCAAAACTGTATATCCATCATCAGCCAATGGATACTGAAATTTTGTGCTCAGTGAAATACAGATATAAAATAGCTCTTTAAAAACTAATACAAGATCATCCATGAATTTTAGAAATACTTTAATACAATATCTGATGTGTGGTACATTGCAAGATCATGACAGGCCGTGTCTACAGATATTTTTAAAAAAGCTTGTCATAATTTATATCCAACTACTAGATATCACATGGAAAAACAAAATTTTCTGATTAATGAAATATCAAAAGAAATGCTAAATGAAGATTATATAACTGATGTCTTACGTTGTAATGACAATACCTCAATGATCAATCAATTAACAACAAATATTGATAGTACGATTTTAAATTCAGAAAATACTGCCATTTCAGCTTTTGAGTCATATTTCAATTTCATGTGATAATGATATCAGAAAATTATCTTCTTTATGCAAAATACCTTTTTCTCAAAGAAATATTAATAAAGAACATTCATTTTATAATTTCTATATGTCATCTTAAGAGGCTTAAAAAGACAATTTAAAATTTGAAAGTTTCCAATGTCTGGTATCACCGAAGTCCTGACAATTGGCAATCTCAGATTTTGTAGAACACTGCAAACAGAAATGATGTTCTCAAATGCAAGAACTAAACACAAAACTATTCCAAATTATATCAGTTTTATGGAATAGTCAAATAGCCAACAAACAGCAAGGTCTGCAATAAACCTGTTACTTGATATTTAAAATAACAACACCTTACAAATAGTGATATCATACTTGAAACTAACTATAATATTCTAAGTTAAATGTTATTAAAGTAAGAGTATCCAAGGATGAAAGTGCAAGATCAAAAATATATTAATAAAACAAACTACAGAATTACAATATATTCTCATAAGTTATTAACACTTAAACTTATTTTTGTAAATTATTTATCATAAAATGGATACATTCTATGCTTATGAAATTTTCAAATAGTTTAGAATTTTGTAGTATGAAATTTCTCTATATATTATTTTGGATCATTTGCTTAACACTATATGATATACACACTGAAAGCTTAAATACTTTGCATGAAACACATTTATTAATATTAATATGCATAATGTGAAGAATTACATGCATTATAACAAATTAGAGTTTCTGAAATAACTTCTAGTCCTATTAACTACATATGTACACGAGAGAATGATGTTAGGCACCGGGATCCCTAGGTCAGAGACCTTAACCCAACGGAATAAATTGGGCAGTTACGAATCAATTCAAAAACACTAACTTAATCAAACAATAGTAGTAGGTAGTTTGTACATAGAAAATTAATAGGATTTGAAGCTTATATATATGTACATAATTTTTTTTAATAATATATGTACAGAGTTAAATATAGATTAATTGCAAAATGTAGGTAAGTAATGTTAGTATCGTTAGATGTGTACGAGGTCGCAGAAAAATGCCTTAGCAATCTGGAAAGTGTTAAGCGAGCTGGTGACGTATCTGAAAACATGGTAAAATAAACAAGGCAATACATACAGTTAGTAAAGGGTATAGTAAGTCCTTGGTGCATGATGTTAAGAGTTATTACAACACAGTAAGTTGGATAAATATATAATACAAAATTAAGTAAATACAGTTACATGGTGACAGTTAGTATATAGTGACAGTTATAACCTTATTCATTTTGCATATTTAAGATGGCCATTGGTCTTTTCCTATTATTCGGATCATAGACATCATAGTTACATTCTGAAATTGTTGGGTTATTAATTAGCTTTTGGTTTTCATAAAACTTTCTTGCTACCCTGCAATAGTAAGATCCGAGTTGCTCGACATATAATTCCTCATGTATTCTGTTGTTACAAATGTACCATGGTGAATTACTGATCTGTCTTAGAACGCTGCACTGGGCAGTTAGGAGTTTTTTGCAGTATGAATTACATGAGTAGGCCCAGACTGGGCAGGCATAACATAACATGGGATGCAGGATGGATTTGTAAATGAATAACTTATTATCAATAGACAGAACACTATTTCAAGCAATTAAGGGGAAGAGTCTAGCTTTATGTGCTCGAAACTTTTTGAGTATAGATGTAATGTGTGGGTTCTGTGATAAGTTTTTGTTGAGGATCACCCTAAGATAAGGGACTTGACTGGTCCAGGGAATAGATTCTCCATAAAACTGCAGATTTGTCTTGATCTTTTTCTTCTTTGTGAAGAGTATAGACTGAGTTTTACTGATATTTACCAAAATTTTCCATTTGCAGAGCAAAGTCTCTAGTGTGTGGATGTATTCTTGAACCTGTTGGATGACGGGACTAACAAATTCACTTTGTGTCAGGATTTCAGTGTATCAGCATACATTGCAAGTATGGTGTTGGGTGTAATAGGAATGTCATTCACATATAACTTAAAGTATGTGGGACCCAGAAGAGAATTAACTACATATGTAACATTAAAAAAAAAGGGTGAAATTTACAATTAGGTGCCCCTTGTTTTTTGGCGATTCTTTTTTGACGCCAAGATCGGTGCCAGAAAGGCACAATTTCAAGATGGCTGCTACACAAAACCAAAATAAGAATTTCATAAACTCCGTGTGCATGTACACATCAACCTATTTTCATTAAAAAAAACCATCAGAGAATTGCACAAACTAGTCATTGCACATTGCCTTGACTTCGTCCATATACACATCAATTTATTTTCACTTAATCAAGAAGCTAAAACCAAGTTAAAACTCCCACAGTAACCAGAAATGGGGTTTCATCGCCAAAACTGAACAATTTTTCGTCAATAGAAAGGGCACCCAATTCTACACTAGAGCCAAAAAAAAAAAAAGACCTTTTGAAATTCTGTCAGTTAAGCATTCAGGAATATTTAAAATGTAAATTTAAAATTACATATCCTCCTTTACTATTAAATGGACTAAAAATTAATTCTCCTATTATCATACAAATGTAACGAAAGAAACCAAATCAATGGAAAGTTAAAAGGAATAACTTAACATCTAAACGAAGAAATCATACTGTTTAATAACTATTTTGAGGCAAACATGTCTGAATAATAAACTATTGAAAATTCAACGACATTCAATTTTAAAAACACTAGACACTATAATACCTAAATCAAATTTAATCAAAATTACATGCATCATTCAAAAATTTAACCTAATATACAAAAGGAAAAATTACGACCATGAACTTCACAAACCTATGTTTTAATATTACTCATGGCCTTAAAATAAAACATCTAACATGTTTTAACTTTCTTACACAGAAGTTATAAAAGGCAGAGTAATAAGAGACCAGAAGCACGTAAAATTCTAAGATAAGTAACACCAATAGGATTTTATTTAGCATTTCCTACACTTTTATAAGAAATATCGAAATTTCTGTAGCAATTAGTAAGATTACTTTAAATTTTTAATTAAAGATTAAACAAATAAAAGCTCTTTAAACTTACACTGAAGAACCCATTTAAAATTATGACGCTGATAAATTTATTCTAATTACATATTTACAAGGAAGCAGATACAACTTTAAAAGCCAAGAAACTGCTAACACGCGTTGCATCAATCATCTCCGTACGGACGTTTATTTTTCTGTTTTTCAAAACATTACATACAACACATTCAAGAACGACTCTCTCTGAACGAGTCCGAGTCGTTCCACACTGACATCATGACCACATGATTATAAAAACGTCATGAAACCCAGCCTCTGATTTCTCACCTGACTCTACTTCTTTTGTTGTATTTGCCATTGTAGCCAAATTCTCGCCCTCTACTAGCAAAGTCATAGCCACAAATAGCGCTGAGACTTGGTCAGATGAACCAGCAGCGCTATTGTTAAAAACGGTCAGTTCATGGAAATATTGCTGTAAAAGTAAAATATTGTAAAAGTAAATTTTAGGGAAATGGCCTATAGAAACAAAACAGATAACACAAACTGTTGCAGAGCGCTTCGAAAGGTTCCAAAACCCGGAATTACACTGGTGTCCAAAAGTTAAGCATAAATTGTAAAATGCGAAAAACATGGAGTAAATATTCGTAAAACTATTCCAAATTTCTTGCGGATATTAATTGGGTGAAGAAGAAACATTGGGTTTATGCAAAACTTTTCAGTCGACTACGTCCTGCGCGAAACACCTGCGCATATCGGAACGCAGAGAAACCGATTCACGCAGCATAGGCAGTTCAGACAAGTTTCGGGCAACTGCTGTGCGAAAGAACGTTGTTAACCATCAAACAAGGTGAATGATGGCACAAAGACGCCAGTTGGAGATGTTTGCGGAAGCAAGAATCGTTGGAATGCTGGAATCCGGACGATCACAAACCGAAGTGTCTCGAATTCTGAATGTGAGCCAGTCTGTGATCTCAAGACTGTGGCAGAGGTTTCAAAGAACGGGAGATGTTACCCGACAACCAGTATCAGGTCGACTAAGAGTCATAACCCCTTGCCAATACCGATATCTGGTAATAAGTGCGAGACGTCAGAGGGGCAGTACTGCCAGAGCACTGAGTTCGGCGCTCACAGTCGCCACAGGAATACGAATTTCGAGACAAACTGTTTACAGGAGACTCAATCATGCTGGCCTGTATGCCAGAAGACCAGCAGTTTGCATTCCCCTCACGTCTGCGCAGAAACGCGCTCGTTTGAACTGGAGTTTGAAACATCAACATTGGAGTGTGGGAGAGTGGACCAATGTGATGTTCAGTGACGAGTCCCGGTATAGTCTGAGTACTGATTCTCGTCGGGTAACGATATGGAGAGAACGTGGAACACGTTTTGAACCAAGAAACATATCGGAAAGACATCATTTTCCATTAAGGGAAGTAATGGTATGGGCAGGCATCATGATGGACGGCCGCACAGACCTCCATTTCTTTGGCACGGGAGCTGTGACTGGTCAAAGATACAGAGACGAAGATCTTGAACCTTATGTTCGCTTGTTTCGAGGTGCTGTCGGTCCTGACTTCATATTTATGGGGTGATAATGCGCCATGTCACCAAGCGGTGCTGGTTGATGACTTCCTTGAAACGGAAAACATCCAGCGCATGTCGTGGCCTGCGAACTCCCCTGATTTAAATCCTATCCAGCATGTATGGGATATGTTCGGGAGACAAATTGCAGCCCTTTCGCACCCACGAAGCTTCGTTACAGAACTGAACAGAACTCTCCAAGAAGCTTGGAACCGTTTGAGCCCACAACTCATTCATTATCTCATAGCAAGTACGGTAAATCGCTGTGCAGCGTGCCTGGCTGTCAGAGGTGACCACACGCCTTATTAAACTGCAGCATCAGTAATTTATTTAATGTTTTCTTTCATTTTTTCTTTAAAGTGTGAATCCTTGCTATTCTCAGTTTCCTTTCAAACTGCTACTTTGGATAATAAAATGAATTATTATCGTTCTTTTGATTTGCTTCTTTATTTTACAACCATTTTACACTCGCATATCCCGTTTCCCGGCATTCTGATTTACAGTTCTTTCTTTATTCACATAATTATCAATTATGCTTAACTTTTGGACATCAGTGTAAGTTTCCATAAATTTCTGAATGTTACGAATAGCTTAAAAAGGTCTTCCTTCGGACCTAACGTTCTTGTTGGAGGTAGACATAAGAGTGCGACGTTTTGGCTCATGAATATGTGTGTATGATCCAAGCGCTTCATACCTAGTAATTATAACTTGCTACGCAAGTATATTTCATATTTTCTATTATTATTTTAATATCCGAATTTTCGATTTAGGGATTCATAAATGTTGGGGTATCCTGTTGACAACAGTAATCAGATAGCTTTGTGAGTGTTCAGTATTCATTTTAAAGTGTTTCTTTCCCTCACTAGATAGCGCCAGGCGTTCCACTAGGATCTTGGATCTTGATTTTGCTGCTGGATTCAACTACTGAAGAGTTATAACCAGTACATAAATATTATGCCAATGGCCATTAACAGTATAAGTTTCAATTAAAGGTGTTTAACACCACGCACAGAGGCGAGATCAATAATTGAGTTATACTCCTTAATTAATAATTTTTGTAGTTGACAAACAATTATATATAGCAATTGATATGCATGCTGTATACGTGGTGTCCAGAGATGAAGTGAGATCTAAATAAGAGGGAGTGAGGCCAGGCAATGAGAGTCACATGAAGTATACAAGTAAAGTGATTGGTCCTTCAGTCCGATGAGGAGATTTGAGTAAAATAATTTTTACGAATTTGAAGATGAGAAATATGTACAATAATAGCTTGTGGATGTGATCCTTTAGTTTCTTTAGTAATTTGAATGACAATGTTAAATATCAGAAATCATTAAATACTGTAAATAAATCTTGAAAATTCTTGGTTAAATATATAAATTAAAAAAAAAGCAAAGTCCTATCTTTGCAAGAGATAATAAGCAGAAAGTCCTATCTTTGCAAGTAAAGTATATACACACATAGTTTTGAGTAACACTAATGATGCGAAATTTACGAGAAATAATATGATACAATACATACATTACCACCATAACGCATTATGGTTGATAGTTCGAGGTCTTTTAACGGTATATTCTTCAGTAGAATCATATTCTGTGAGGCTTCTGATAGCTGTATATGGAGAGTTTTTCATTTTTTCAAAGAAGTTATGAGCACTTATGAGAATTTGATCATGTATAGAGTAGATATTGAGATCACTATGAATTTGAGCATTTCTAACATACCATGGTGCGTTTACTATGTTTCTGAGGATTTTATTTTGTAAAACATTAATCTTTTGCCTTTCGGCTTTATTGGCTGTAGCCCAGGCAGGGACCGCATATAGGCTGATTGGCTGAATGAGAGTGACATACAAGATTCTCTTCGTACGAAGATTTAATTTTGACTTTATGCCTATTAATGAGTTGATGGACACGAAAGCAGCGTTTGCCTTATTTAAGATATACTGGTTATGGGTCTTGAAGTTGAGAGCTCTAACGATGTAGACTCCTAAATATTTGTAAGTATCAGCAACAGGAACTAGGGAATTATTACTGGTGATATTGTAGTTAAGAGGATAATTTTTCTTGTAACGTCTAAAGAGAATTATGCAGCACTTAGATGAGTTGAGAGATATTTTCCAATCTTGGCAGTACTTTTGTATGATATTAACCTGAAGTTGTAACTTGTATAGAGCATGCTTGTATAGAGCATGTAGCTAGTCTACTGGAGCTAGTAAGTATAACTGTGTCATCAGCATAACTTAGAATATTGGAGGAGAATGATGTTGGCATATCACTAATAAATATTGTAAAAAATATTGGGCCTAAAACGGACCCTTGTGGGACGCCAGTGAAAATAACTTTTTTGGTAGATAGAGTATCTCCTGACCTGACTTGAAAGGTTCTTCGCTTTAAGTGGGAATGGATGACTTTGATAAAGCTGTTTAGCAGTAAGAAGTTAGAAAGCTTGTGTAGTAAGCCTGCATGCCACACTCGATCAAAGGCTTTCTCAAAATCGAGGAAGCACGCAGCTACTGCATTCTTTTTGATAAATTCCTGTGCAATGAATTCTATTAGGTTGAGAATCTGATGGGTAGTACAGTGCCCTTTTCGGAATCCAAACTGATTTTTATCAATTATATCCAGTCTTTCAAGATAGTTCGTAAGCCGAGCACTGAGAACTCGTTCGAAAACTTTTCTCAGTGCCGGTAGGAGACTTATGGGACGAAAATTTTTAGCATTTTTTGGATTCATTCCAGGTTTCAAGATAGTGACTGTTCCGTACTTGTAACTTCATCGTTTGGCTGACGAAGCACTTTCCCATCGCATTTTTGTTATTCTGCATGTCTCATGTTAATCTGTAAAATCTGGCAACTGGAAAATAAAATTCTCATTAATTTATTAATTAGTATATTTGTTGTATGTTATGTTATTATAAGTTTGTATTCATACTTTGTTTCTTTAATTTTGAAATAATGTAATATTTCAACGCCGGGCGGGATGTTCCGTACATGTAACTTCATGTTTGGCTGACGGAGCACTTTCCCATCGCATTTTTGTTGTTGTGCATTTCTCATGTTAATCTGTAAAATCTGGCAACTGGAAAGTAACGTTTAGTTTCTGCTAATTGGCAGATAGTATATTCAACTGCGCAGCAGATAGACGCTGACTCGCAATCTACTCGCTGTTGTAACGGTTCCTACTCTCAAATAATAAATAATTAAACGATATCGTTGGTAACGCATTTCTTACTACGCTGAACTGCGCACGCTACCTAAGCACATTTTTTGGGCCGCCGATCCACAGAAGAACCTAAATCTACGGATTAAACGCTATCGGTTTGCAACTAAAAGTAAACAATGGCCATGGATATCGCAGCTTTAAACCGCAAACGCGGAAACATCAAAGGACAGTTAACAAGGATTTCATATGCTATAGCAGCCGCAGAAAAGCAAAATGAAGTGGATATCGCGCAGCTACAAGCTCATTTGGATACTGTGGTAAATTTTCATGAAAAGTTCGAAGTGCTGAAAAATGACTACTACAGAATACTCACGAATGATGAGTTTGAAGAAGCGGAAACTTTGCTGTCTCAAGTGGATGAGGATATTCAAAAATTAGAGGTAAGTCTAAAAACCTCTATTAATAAACTTAAAGTTATGAATCTGTAAAAATCAAAATAGTGACAGCCCTAAACACAAAAGTTATTCTGTATGTAATGATCAATTTAAAAGGGCTTTAGTAAAACTGCCAAAAATTCCTCTTCCGAATTTTAGCGGAAAATTTGAAGAATGGAATTTGTTTAAGACTCAGTTTAATAGTTTAATCAAAGAAAATCCGGAACTTTCCGAAAATGAAAAGCTCCATTACTTACGCGGGGCTTTGAAGGGGAAAGCCAAAGCATTTGAAACATCAGACGATAACTTTTCGTCACTTTTTAAAGCTTTTAGAACAAAGATACGAGAATAAAAGAATAATTGTAGACTGTCATATTAAAAACATTCTAAATACTTCATCAATAAAACATGAATCAGCTAAAGAGCTTCGTATAATGTTAGAAAATATATAGAAAAATCTGAGACCGTTTAAAATCTTACATTTCGCAAGGGATAAACTTTGGGGGTAGACTTTCACATTCAGATTTAAATTAGACTTTGGGGTAGACTTTCACATTCAGATTTAAATTTCAATCGTAAACATCCGGTTATTCTGCCGGTTGGAAATAAACTAGTAACTCTAATATTTCAAAAATTTGTATTTTACCCGTTATGGATAACTATATTTCTACTGTTGGATAATTTATTTTTTCTCATTAATTTATTAATTAGTATATTTGTTGTATGTTATATTATTATAAGTTTGTATTCATTTAGTTTTTAATTTTTCAGTTTCTTTAATTTCGAAATAACGTAATATTTCAACTCCGGGTGGGATGTTCCGTACATGTAACTTCATCGTTTGGCTGACGGAGCACTTTCCCATCGCATTTTTGTTGTTGTGCATTTCTCATGTTAATCTGTAAACTGGAAAGTAACATTTAGTTTCTGCTAATTGGCAGCTAGTATATTCAACTGCGCAGCAGAAGGATGCTGACTCGCAATCTACTCGCTGTTGTAACGCTTCCTACTCTCTAATAATAAATAATTAAACGATATCGTTGGTAACGGGTTTCTTACTAAGCTGAACTACGCACCCTACCTACGCACAGTGACAATAATAGAGTGTTTCCACTGAGATGGGAAATAGCATAACCGAATACAGGCGTTAAAGATATTTGTTATTAGTACTATACATCTATTGGGTAGAGCTTGAAGACCTTCATTAGAAATTGAGTCGTAACCTTTAGCTTTTCTCTTCTTTAAATTCTTAATTACTGTCTTAAATTCCTGAGGAGATGCAGGGGAGTTGAAATTAGTATTCGGTCTATTGAGTATACTATTGAGTGAGAAAGTAATTTCCTTTTCGTGTTCAGAGTTTTCTTCAGGATGTTTATCGGAAACATTTCTAAGTTCTTCGGCATGTAATTCAGCGAATTCTTCTTCACAGGGAAATGTTTGATCCATGTGATTAATAGAATGCGTCTCATTGGCTGAGGGTTTCCGCAGTGATCTACTAATTTTCCAGATTGTGTCCGGCGTTAAATCAATGTTTTCAAGTAAATTATCCCACATTTTTGATCTATTATTTGAAATTTCTTCTTTTCTTTTTCTATTAAGATAATTAACTTGCCGTTTTTCATTAGGATCGTTGGTAATTTGCCACTTTTTACGGTGTCTGTTGCCCTCCTTGATGATTTTTTTAATATTTTAGGGATGCCGTAGGGGTTCTTTTCTTTAACACAATATGTAGAATTTTTAATGGCGGTTTGTATCTTGCTATTTAGTTTTGAGATTTCATTTTCTATGTCACTACAGCGCTGCATTGAAGCATGGCTATTTATGGAATTAAGTTGTTCTGCGTACATTTGCCAGTTGATGCTGGTTGTTGCTTTGGGAAGAGGTGGGTAAAAACCATAAAAATCGAAAATGACAGGAAGGTGGTCTGAGGATAATTCGTTAAAAACTTCTAAATTAGGGATATTGGGTAAGTTTTTCATCAATACAATGTCAAGTATATCTCCTCGTCCGTTCGAAGCATAATGCGTGGGTTGCTCAGGAGCAATAAGTCTTATGTCATTATTTAAGACATAATTATTCAGAATATTCCCGTTTCTGTTTAGTGGTCTACAGTGCTTAGAGTTTAGATCTCCAGCAATGACTATGGGATAATTATGGTTTGTGAGTAAATCCAGATTTGTTGAGTTAAGACTACTTGGAGGGTTATATACAGAAAAACATAGGTACGGTTCGCTGAAACCACTATATATGAGTGCTGCAACATTTTCTATAGTACATGAGCTATTGATATTATATTTAGTGGCTTTAATGTGACTTTTAATGACGATGACATTTCCACCGCCTCTATTATGAGATCTGTCCTTTCTGATGACATTGTAACCATGCAAACGAAACTTGTCACTGGGACGAAGTTTTGTTAACAAGCATTTTATCTATTTTATGTTTGTTAAGAAAGTTAAGAGTTTGGAGTTGTTGATGTCGTATACCGTTTGCGTTGAAATAACTAATTTTCAAAAAGCTGTTTGTAGCTTAAATAAAATTTCCAAAACATTGAATGGGTTTAAAATTCATAGTTTAAATTAGTAAAATATTCTATGGCAGACATACCGACTTGCAATTTATCAAATATTGTTTTAGGTGACTTGAATTTATTGAGGAATTCCTTGACTTGCATAAATTGCAGCTTTAACCATTCAAAGAAATTCATTTCGTTGGGTTTCGATCCGTGTATAGTTTTGTCTCTGCTGATTGGTTTGTTTCAAGCAGAGGCAGTCTGTGGGATTTTCTGCGGCTTATTCTCCTGACTGGTGCCGTTAGGATTAGGGAAATCTTCAGCATTATGTTTGTAATTTTGAGTTTTCTTTGCTTCTTTTTGTACTCTAAAAGCTTCAATCTGTTTTTTAACATTAAAAGGATGTTTTGAACAACCCTTGTACGATCAAACGTGATTTTCACCGCAAAGGGGACAAACTGGAGGTTTATCTCTGTTTTTTTTGTCTGTTTACAGGTATAAGTTTCGTGTGGTTTTGCGCATTTAAGGCATCTGGGTTTATAATTACATTTATGCCGAGAGTGCCCGTACCTCTGGCACCTATGGCACTGAACGGGACCTGGGCGAGATTTATAAGATTCAGTGGCATCATGTAGGTCTCTAATATTTTTAACTTGATATATTTTCTTGCCTTCCTTATTTCTTTTAAGTTCCACAAGGAACACAGGCATAGGGACAATAATTCCTTCTATAATGTGAGTGATCTGACGGATTTTGATTACTGGAATTCTTTCTTTTTCTAACTCATGCTTTATCATGTCTGGGTTGGAATTACCTGGTAATTTCTTTATTACCGTTTTTATAGGTTTCTCATTATTCATTTTATAGGTATGAAAAGGCATAGCGAATTCACCTAAAAATTTTGTAAGGGAACGATAGTGATCAAAGACTCTAATTGTCAGATTTCCACCACTAAGGTTGGCGCGATATTTCTTAATTTTAAGTTTCTCTTCAATCTCATCCTTTAACTTCCCCTGTAAAATCAGCCAGGACTATGGGAGGAATATGGCCTGCCGTTTTATTTGGCGTAATAAATTCACCTTCTCCTTGAGAAGCATCCATGTTGTCTTCAGGATTAAGAGCCTGAAATTTATTTTTTTGGGCTGGTTCTTCTATTTCAGAGTTTGAAAGTGTTCTTTTGTGGGTAATTCTAGGAGTAATAAAACCGTCACTGTGCGTTAAATTTTTCTTTTTCTTAGTTTTAGATGAGTTATTGTTTTCAGAAACTACTAAAGTATCCATTGAATTTGATGGTGTAGCTATTATTTTCTAACTCAGTTTGAAATGCGTTAAGAGCGTGAATTGTTTTCTCTATCTCGTTTATGTGAGTGATCTGGTCTTGATGAAGATTGCCTGAGTTTCGCATTTCAAAATGCTCAGTATGTAAATTTTGCTTAACTTGTATGATATTATCTGGAGTAATCTCCATTTTGTGTGCTTCGCACCATTTTGCAACGTGCTTAAAAGCCTCCTCTTTATTCATGACAATATGCTAACGTAAACCTAACCAGAAATTGGTGAAGGGTAAAAACAAAAACATACCTATCATAATTCAAGAAGAGAAGTATGAAACTCAGCGCAGGTACCTCGTCAATGATGCGGACTCTCCGAAACGAAAACTCACTAAGCCTAATTAGGCTTAGCTATACGCAACATGAAAGCGCTAATTTTTCAGTATCACTTATAATAATAAATCGAAGTCACAGTAGATGGAATATCACTTAAAATGCACTAACATAAAACACTTAATCACAATTTAAATAAACTTAGAAACGCAAAAAAAAGCATAAATTCAAGAGCTCACCACTTTTATGCCAAAGTTTACAGAAGTTTCGTTGCCGCATCGCGTTCCACTAGAGAGAGAAAATTTAAACCTTGTTTCTTTTTTTAAGGGGCTTTAGTCCCCGAAGGACTATTGTTTTTGTTTTGCGATTTTGCATCGGAAACATTAAAAATCTGAATCACTTTTCAAACTGTTGCCATCAAATCTTGCAGCCCTGTGTTATGTTTAAAGAAATTAAATAATGAAGAATCTGCATAAATGTATGTATATTTCTCTATATGTGATAAAATAACGGTACCTAGAGCCATCCAATTTTGAATAACATACGTTTCCACCCGAATATGCGCATTTTGAAGCCCAAATTTGGAATTTGTTTTATTATCTATTTCATATTTTGTAAAATTTTAATTTGCAAAACATAGCGAACTTTTGATGAACAAACTCAAACAATTTAAAAGCGAGCAATGGCAACAATCTACGGGGGGAGGAAACCTTATTATTAGGAGCGCGCAGAATTGTGTATCTGAAATTCTAAAGATATGCTCATTTTAAAATTATTTTGCTATGTTGCTGTTGAACTGAATTTTATGCTTTAAGTGCGAAGAACATGATACTTAATAAACAAAGGTAACACACAAAACGTTAAAAAAAAGGCCCCTTTGGACATAATTTAAAATCTGAAACTTTTTTTTGGTTCCAAAGGGGGCTTTGTCCCTGAAATACTATTGTTTTCGTTTTGCGATTTTGCGTGGAATTTACGTCGGAAACATTAAAAATTTGAATCGCTTTTCAAACTGTTGCCACCAAATCTTTCAGCGCTGTATTATATTTAAAGAAATTAAATAATGAAGAATCTGCTTAAATGTGCATATATTTCTCCAAATGTGATAAAACAACGGTACCTAAAGCCATCCAATTTTGAATAACGTACGTTTCCACTCGAATATGCGCATCTGGAACCACAAATTTGGAATTTTTTGCATTATCTGTTTCACATTTTGTAAAACTTGAACGAATTTTTGATGAACAAACTCAAACGATTTAAAAGCTAGTAATGATAACACTCTACGGGGGGGCTAACCTTTTTATCTCCAGCGCACGAAATTGTACATCAGAAATTCTAAAGATAGACTCATTTTAAAATTATTTTGCGATATTGCTGTTGAGCTGAGTTTTATGGTTTAAGTGCGAAGAACATGATATTTAATAAATAAAGGTAATATACAAAATGTTAAAAAAAGCCCCTTTGGACGTAATTTAAAATCTGAAACCTTTCATATATATATTTTTTTTAGTCCAAAGGGACTTTAGTTCCCGAAGGACTATTGTTTTAGTTTTGCGATTTTGCGTCGGAAACGTTAAATCAATTATTTGCTATTTTCGGCACAGTTTAAGAAAATACATGAAGATAAAAATTTACAGTATTGCGGCAAATTCCAATATTTGCTGCAAGCTGTAGAACGCGTAACTCGAGCTAGGCATTTATTAGAAAGTTACCCAATGCCTTGAAAAAAATTACTCGAAAGGTTTACGAGCTTTTCAAGAGTGTAATGGGGACAAAGATTGTTATCGAAGTGTATGTTAGGGAATTTTTTAAATTAATGACAGCAAATGTTCTAGCTAAGGGTAAAAATATATTATCATTGTGTGACTTGTTTACCAACGTAGAAGCACATTTAAGATCTTTAGAATCCATGGCGCTTCATATAGAAAGTAATTCAGCCTGGCTTCACCCCATGATAGAATTCTGCTTACATGATGACATTTTAAGAGCATTGCAGAAATGTTAGAGGAAAGGAAGATTCTGATAATGAAGCGAGTTTTCCGATGCCGAGCTTAACGGCGTTAATGAACTTTTTGTAGACGTACCGGGTAAAGAACTATTACAGTTAACTAAATCAGGCTTTAAAAATATTATCTCAAAAGATAAAGTAAAAGGGAAAATTCTGAAAAGGGATAGCAAGTTTCCTATTGCAGCTGGTTTATTCGCTACTAGAGAAATATCGTGTTTGTTCTGTGGTAAATTGCATGAAAAGTAAGGACTGCATAGCCTCCAAATGGTTCTCTTTGGGAAAAAAATAAAGAAAATTAGGGAAAAGAACTGTTGTCTGAAATATTTACGCTTTGGTCCTCGTACCAAAATGTGTAAAGTTTTGTACTTTGTCCTGTCTGCGCAAAACCTCATACAGAGCTTTTCTGTCTTGAAATAGGCAAAACGAAAGAAACTAGTGATAAAAGCAACCCCCGGGGAAAGTCCAGAACACACTTACAAATCAGCAGTGTTGAAAGCAAGTAGCCTTCACGACATTAGAAATATTAAGGGTAATAAGAAAATTAAGAAAGTCGGGGACTTGCTGGGCAATGGGTTCCAAAGAATTATATTTTGAAATGCACCGGATAATGGTCACAAGTCAGTTCTCACAGCTGAAATCCTTGACCAAGAAAATATATGTGAGAAAATTCCTCGCATTCCAAAGGAATCTGTTCTAGAAGAGCTTAAGAAAAATAGACTGTGGAGATCAAATATTGGGACTGGGAGGCCAGAAATAGAAATTTTCATCGGCAGCTACGCTTGCGGCTAACTCCTAACACGTCAAGTCAAACAGCTGAATTATGGTCTAATGGCAAGTCAGACAAAATTTGGATGGACAATTTGCGGTGAGTTAGAGAATCCATCCCATATTTGCGTGGGTAGTGGCACAGCTACGTTGATGACTAATTTATCTCTGAGAAAACTGAACGTTCCAGATTTATGGGGGCTTGAAACAATAGGTATTAATGATCCCGCTCAAATGCTATTGCTAGAAATGCTATTTCTGAGCCATTATTTATTCAACTTTAAGAATCTGGCAATAGAAATTGTGTTTACGAATGGAACAGTTCCGCCTTATAGTTTTTTTTAGTAGTGAAGATTGCCGCTAGCCATTTTGTTACTTGCTTTTCTTATTTAAATTTCTTTGTTACTTGTAAATAAATGTTTATCTTTAATTTTATGAGATTCGAAGTTTGATTTTTTAAATTTTAGTGGCATCCGTTCCTCCCACCTTTTTATGGTGCGTAATCGGGTAATCATTATTTTTCTTACACAGGACAACGGGGCTAGCGTAACTGCTAGAAATTGGCGTGATGATTTTATTCTTTAACATCTCTTTAATATGACATTCAATTATTTCTTACTTGACCCTGTCGTAGCGGTAGGGCTTTTGCCTAACTGGCTGAGCGTCCCCCGTGCCAATGTCGTGGTTCACCACTTGTGTGAAACCAAGTACATCACTAAATAAATTCGAAAAATGACTTACATTCTTGAGACCGCTGAATTAAAGGTTCCCTTTCTTCAATAGATTCTTCAGTCTTACAATGAATTTCGAAGGGGTAGAGTCTCTGTATAAGTCTTAATAGATTCCTGTTAGCTGTTCTTACTCTTATAAGTCGATTAACACCATCTCGTCCTGAAAATACTTCAACAACTTTTGATAATGTCCAATCCAATCGCCTTTTGTTGTCGTTACCAATTATAGCAATATCTCCTACTTTAACTGTGTCAACGTCTCTGGCTTTAGATGACTTAAGAAGACCAAGAGGTTCCCGTTTAAATCTCACTCTCAGTTTCTCTCTGATATCTTGGAGATACTTAAATTTTCTAAAAATTCTGTAACGTCGAAAGTGCTTCTTAAAGAATCTTTCCGATACGAAGCTGCTTTGGGCTCCTGTATCCAAGAGGGCTGTCGCCGGTATGTTGTTGATTAGAACTTCAATCTTCGGCAAACTCAAATTCTTAACGACCACGGTGTTTAAATTGAGTTTGGAAGGGTTTTGTGCTGCTTCGGACTTCTTCACTTCACCAAAGTAACTGCTTCGATGTGATCTAGATCAGCTACCTCATTGCCTGAAAGACTTTGTAAAATCATGCACGGTTTCAAAACACCCAGTTCATCAGCTTCCTCCGATAAGTAAGTTAGTGGACGGTTATTCATGATAGATTCACATTCACATAGCAAAGCGTTCAGCTCCTGATAATTTAATGATGCTCGACCGAGTGTTGGGAATGGCATCACTACGCCACCCAATCAAAAGACAGATGGGGACTGACGTCTTAGGACGCCAGAGAACGAGAAGAGAGCTTTTCGCGAGGACGATGACGATGTTTGCACTCTGTAGTTAGATAGTTATTTTCCTTTCATTTATCATGTGTGTATGTGTAAATAAATCTTTTTATTAGCTTTAAAGATTTCGAGTGCTCTATTTATCTAAGATAGCTGTTAAATTCATCGGGTAGATGACTTACGAATCCCCTTCTGAGCTAGCCATGAGATCGAAAGTTCATTAAGCAACATTACTGGCGCGCCAATGTGCGGCACGATAACAGCTAAAATAAATTGAAAATGGATCTTACACAGCTGAAAACTGAACGGAAATGACTAAGAACTTCCTTTACGTCTTGTGCAAACAAAATTGATGTAGAATTGAAATCAGATATTCAAGATTTAAAGTTACTTTCGGTTCTGGAACTGCAACTTATAGACAAGTTTAATCGACTTGAAATTTGCCAAAAGGAAGTAACGGCAAGAATTCTTCAATCTAAAGATGCTGAAACGTTATATGAAGAAGATTTTAGTTCATCTGAGCCCTACAGAGATAGATATTTTGAACTGTGTTCTCAGATCGAAAAGACGTTGAAAAATCCTTTACCTGCTGAATTACCTGAGAAACGCAAATTTAAACTGCCGAAGATCGAGCTAAAGAAATTCAGCGGCGAGGCCAAGGATTTTCTGACGTTTTGGAGCCAGTTTTCGAAGATCCATGAGGATCCTACGATTGCGGATGAAGATAAATTCCAGTACCTTCTGCAAGCAGTTGTTCCTGATTCCAAAGCCGCACGGGTAGCGGAGAGCTTTCCTGCAACGGCGTCGAATTATCCGAAAGCAATCGCCCATCTTCGGGAGAGGTTTGGAAGAGAAGACTTACTTGTACATATATATGTAAGAGATCTTCTAAGCATGGTTATGCGTAATGCAAGCAGTGGACGTGTGAAGACGGATCTTCCTACGCTCTACGATGATTTAGAAACTAAGATTAGAGCTTTAGAAAGTCTTGGGAGAACTCAAGAGAAGTATGGGGATTTCTTAACGCCTTTAGTAGAATCCTGCCTGCCCGAAGAAGTGTTAATTGCTTGGGAGAGGAGCAGAAATTTAAAAGAAGCACCTCGAGCTGATGACCGATGCCTTGAAAATTTGATGAATTTCCTGAAACAAGAAGTGAAAGGAGAAGAAATGGTTGTGTTAGCCCGTACTGGATTTAGTTCCAATCGTATTTCTAAAAAAAAAGGATACGCTAAATAAAAATATAGATTCCGCCACTGCAGCTGCACTAGTGAGTACATCGAATTCTGAGAGCCCAGGTAAGCGAAATTTTAACTGCCTCTTTTGCGAGAAGCGGCATCCAGCTAAGGAATGTTTTTCCGCTAGAAATATGACATTTGTGCGTATCCAAATGATCAGAAGCTTGTTGTTGCGTGTTCCTTTATTTAATGACGAAGATAATTTACTGTACATTTATTTACAATTAATTTACAAGCCGTATGCCACCTGGCATGTTTATAAGGGTTATGCCCCCTGGCATGGATACATCATTTTACTTTTCTGCTACCTGGCAGATACGATGTGATTATATCAATCAGCGGTAATACACCTGAAATAATGGCGTGTCCGCTCCCTTTACGTTCCGTGACGCAACTAACTCTTTGTGCGGTGCGCCCTCTGGTACAAATCACCGCAATCACCGAGGAGGCCAAAACATCCTCCCCCCGATGAATCACATTCATCTCAATACAATCTTCATTGTATGCAATCAAGTAAATGTTGAATACAGAAATTGAATACATACAAAATCTTCAAGAGTACAAAATTACATATCACACTGACCAATCTTCTAGCAAAACATCTACACCTCTGATAGCTTACTACATTGAACAATTAACTATAATGGTTAAACTAAAACAAACAAATAAAAATATTAGTACAGCAAGTAATATAAAAAATAATAGTAACATTTTTAATATAAATTTGGCATTTAAAAGTTAATGTTCTTCTTGATTAACTGGTAAAAGACACAGTTTGGTAATAGGACGTTTAATGTCCCCGTGCACAGTTTTTAGTCTTACCACTCGGACATTATTGTCTTTTCCAGGAAACATTTCTATTACTCGCCCGAGTTTCCAACGTAATGAAGGCATGTTATCTTCTTTAATTAGAACCAAGTCATTTAGACGAATATTTCTGCTAGGTTGTCTCCATTTGCTGCGCTGCTGTAGTTGGCACAGGTACTCTTTAGACCACCGTTTCCAAAACCCTTGGAACATCTGCTGTGTTAGCTGCCATCTCTGCAATGGAGATACTCGCATTTCGTTTAAGTCTTGTTCTAGAATAGCTGTTAAAGGAGTCCCTATCAGAAAGTGTCCAGGAGTCAGAGCTGTCAAATCATTGGGATCACTGGAGACCGGTGTTATTGGCCTCGAATTTAAACATGCTTCAATTTGTGCAATTAGAGTTAGGAACTCTTCATAAGTCAAAATCCACACATTTCTTTAGATGCAGCTTCATAGATCTTACGGCTGCCTCCCATATCCCACCATGATGTGGAGCAGCTGGCGGGTTGAATATCCACCTTATGTTTTCATTCGATAACCACCTTTTAAATTCTGAGTTTGAGTGGATAGATGAAACTGCTTCCTTGAGGATTTTATTTGAACCTATGAAATTAGTTCCACAATCACTTCTTATTTCTTGAGGTATTCCTCTCCTCGAAGCAAATCGTTTTAGAGCAGCTAAGAATGCTTCACTCGATAAGTCGCTAACAATTTCTAAATGTAGCTAAACAAACAAAACCTTTGTAGCTAAACAAACAAAAATACAGACATAATATTTAATTGGTCTTATACCTCTTCCCCTTTTAATTTTCACAGTAAATGGGCCGGCATAATCAACGCCAACCTTCGAAAAGGTTCTACTTGGAATCACTCTACTCGCAGGTAGTTCTCCCATTAACTGTGTAGATGTTGTTGCTCGCACTCTGCAACATTTTATGCACTTCCAAATGCATTTTTTGATTTCAGTCTTCGCACTTATTATCCAGTATTTCTGTCGTATTGCGGATAACAATAAGTGCAGTCCTCCATGTAAATGGTTTTCGTGATAATGTTGTATTAATAATTTAGTAAAGTGATTATTATTTGGCAATATAATGGGATGTTTACTTTCTCTGGTAATTTCTGCGTTTGTTAATCTACCCCCTACTCTTAAATTTCGTTTTCATCTAGAAATGGATTAAGTGAAATGATTTTGCTCTTAGTTTGAATCGGTTGTCCTGCCTTTAAGGCCTTGATTTCTTCTGAAAATCCATTAAGTTGAACATTTCTTATAATAAACTCTGAAGCCTTCCTTAATTCACAGGCAGTAAGCACACCAGATTTCCTTTCATGTGCCGAATTACAATTGTTCACGAATCGCAGAACGTATGCCATTATTCCCAGAACTTTGTTAAAACTCCCATACAATTCGAGCGTCAGTAACGGTTCTGTAGATTCCACAAGTGTTTTCAAAGTAACACATTTTCGTTCTTCACTAACGTTTTGAATGTCAGCTCCGGTATTCATTTCGGTTATGTGACATCGAATATCTACCTCTGAAAGCCATGGTGGCCCAGAAAACCAAACACTATCATTAATTAGAGCTTCAGCATTCATTCCCCTAGTGAGTTTATCAGCAGGGTTGGTTTTTCCACTGCAAAAATGCCAGTTGTTTAAATTAGTTTTCTCCTTGATTTCTATCACACGATTTCGAACAAATTGTTTCCACTCGTTGGCAGATCCCTTGATCCAGTGAATGCAAATTTGGGAATCAGTCCAGTAAAATATATTTCCCTTATTCAACTGCGGAAATATCGATTGGAAATACGAACCTAATCTTGAAGATATTAATGTTCCCAGAAGTTCATGCCTAGGGAGTGTTATACTTTTAAATGGAGCTAAACGGGATTTTGACGTTATGAAACTTGTTTTACATTTATTTTTCTTCTCAAATCTAAAATATGCTACAGCGCCATAACACTTGGGACTGGCATCGGAGAATATGTGAACTTCTAAAAACTTCCAACACATATCATTGAAGTACTGTCTGGGAATTTTGAAAAACTTTATTTTTTCAACCTTTTAACCA
>KK118804.1:0-14430 GCA_000611955.2 Stegodyphus mimosarum | reverse complement strand
TCGATGAAATCTTGAACTTGGGGCAGTAGCCTAGGAAGTATAACTTGAATAATTTCAGGATCCGGGCGACTTCCACACAAAAGCTTGAAAACTTGAATTTTTCTCAAAATAAAATTAGACAAATCTTCTATTTTTTCTTGATATCGACTAAAAAGTTCCGCTTCCAGTCTGGCTCGGTCTCGTACTACAGGAAATGCTTTCACCAAGGAATTTTTGAAATTTTCATACGTATATGTGGGGCTTCCTGGTTCCCCCAAGAGATTCTTTCCAATGCACTTGAACCAACTTAGCGCTTGGCCCTTCAAAGCGCTGGTAGCGAGAGCGACTTTCTGAAATTCGTGAACTGGATATAGCATGAAGTGGGAGTCTAGCTTTCCCAGGAAATTAATTACGGCTGTCTTGCCGTCAAAACTTGCCGCTGGCTTCATGGCTGCTTGCATGGTTTGTACGATGTAGCCAAATCCTTCTAAGCCGGGAGGTGCTATCTCAGGATTCTGGACAGGTACAGCAGGTATCTCAGGTTCGTCTTCTTGTCTTTGAGGCCATCCTCTTATTTTTGTTCGGGCGCCACTGCCAGGAATAGTGCATAGTTTTAGCAAACATTTTTGAAGTAACTCCTTAACCTAAAGTCTTGATCAGGAACAGGGAGCTGAAATGAGCTTTGTTCTGATGTAGATACTGTGCTGGGGAATAACTGCACTTGAAAGGGATTTAAAATCCTCTTTTATTAAATCACTATTATTTACACACTTCCCAACTCGGGAGGGACACAGAAAGTAAAAGACCACACTTGGGCCTAACTTAACAATCAAATAAATTTGATACTAAAACTAAATAGAAATTTAGTTAAACTTTGCTCGCAAAGCAAATCGCGGAGTTGGCCTCTAACTAAATGGTGCGTAGCAAGAAATACTAATACTAGCGCACTTCAATTTATTTCAATATGCAATCACGAAGTAAGCACTGTGGCTTATAATTTTAGTGCTAGCTGGTCAGGCGAACGTCGAACAGAATGACCGTGAGCCGAGACTAAAAGCTCTCACACACTGAGAGGTTTCTACAAGCGCCTGGTCCCAGCCACCACCCCAAGCTGTTATTGGACACGACCTGTGATGTCATATAGTGACGAAATGAATTCCCCGCGGCATTTTTGCACTTGAGCTTGAGCTCCACAAAAGCTTGAGCCTCAGCTCCACAAATTCATATTTATACATAACGAAGACCAAAGCAGTATAAGTTCACTTAATGTGAACGAAACAGATAATGAAATCTCTTCAACCTGACGTCATAAACAGCAACCAATAAGAACAGGGGTGGTGGCTGGGGCCAGACGCTTGTGAGGTTTCTACCTCTGGTTTAAATAGTACTTGGCTGTACTTCAAATTAGCATAAGCTGAAAACGCGCGCTTCTTCTGGCACTACGCGTGGACACTACGCGTGACAGTTACTGGAGAACTTCCAAAGAACACACGAAATTTCTGTATTGGTGATAACACTGCGAGAGTTTCTCTTTCCGTTGCGGAATAGTTTCTATGGGTTTCATTTAATGTTCGACTGAAAAAGGCGACGGGTTGACCATTTTGGGAAAGCACTGCGCCAATCGCGAAATCTGAAGCGTCCGCTGAAATCTCTAATCCTTTATCCCCCTCTGGAAATTTTAAGACGGGAGCTTCAGTCAATGCGTCTTTCAGTTTTCGAAACGCCAAGTTGGCTTCTGCTGACCACGAAAACCTAGCTTTCTTTCTTTTCAACTTTAGCAGCGGCTCAGCTATTTTTGCAAAGTCTTTAATGAAGAACCGATAGTAAGAACACATCCCAAGAAACGACGACTAAAGTACTGGTGTCACTAAAGTATTAGGAATTTTGTGGGATCTTGATAAGGACACTCTTAAGTGTAATTTAAACTTTGATATTGTGAGCGAAGATCAGAATTTGACTAAAAGAATCATTTTAGCTACAATTCAGAAAATATTTGATCCTATAGGTTTGTTGAGTCCTGCAATCTTACCGCCTAAACTTTTATTGCAGAAAGCGTGGAATTTAAATCTAAAGTGGGATACTCCGTTACCAGACAACATTCAGATGGATTTTAAAAGATGGTTTAGAAAAATAGCCGGATTAAGAAACATCGAAATCTCACGTTATGTTGAAATAAACGATTCCATCGAGATGCATGTTTTTGTCGATGCGTGCAAAGAGGCATATGCCACCTGTATTTTTTTCAGAACGAAAACTTCTCAAGGGGTAAATATTTACTTTGTTAGAGCAAAAACCAGAGTTGCGCCTTTGAAAAAAGTAACGATACCTAGGTTAGAGTTTAATGGCTTGTTGCATTGGTGCTAGGTTAGCACATTCAGTGAAGCAGGCATTAAGCGGCCATGATATTAAAACAATATTTTGGAGCGACTCTGTGATAGCTTTATACAGGTTAAAAGAATATGGTGATTGGACAGTTTTTTATCTCAACAGAGTAAAGGAAATAAATAATCTCTTTCCAAATAATGAGTGGCGACATGTGCCAGGAAAAATTAATCCCGCGGATCTGATTTCGAGACGGTGTTTGCCTAAGAAATTGTTAGAATCCTGCTGGTGGAAAGGCCTAACATGGTTGTTACAAACACCAGACAACTGGCCAAATAGCGAGATATTGATGACTGAAACACCCGAAATAACTCATGAAAGGAGAAAGGTCAGGCTATGTAATGTTAATTTGTCAGAAGAAAAATTCCCCTGGTATGCCTTTAAATTCTCAAATTTCCATTCGATAATTAGAATGGTTGCGTGGATTCTAAGATTTATTAACAATACAAGATCGCGTTCCGATACTAGACAGGGGGGAGAACTTTTAATGCAGGAGATTGAAAATGCTAAGATGCTGCTTATTCGACATGTTCAAGCTCTATTTTTTCCAGTTGAAAGCTCTATTCGAAACTTGTGCGTTTTCAAAGATGTGAACGGAATTATCCGAGTTAAACTCGAATTACTGAACGCCTAGATAAACCTTTCTTCATTTCACCGGTGCTTCTTCCTGATAAATGTATCTTTACTCAAAGACTGATTGAATATTTTCACCGAGAAAACTGTCATGCTGGAACCCAGATATTATTAAGTATATTGCGTGAAAAGTACTGGATTATAAGAGGGAGAAGAGTGACACGTAGTGTTCTGAATGGCTGTATTAAATGTCGAAGATACAAAGCTAAATCTTTAATCACTGAACCTGTTTCCTTACCTGCTGATAGAGTGGGAAATGCAACAGCTTTTGAAGTAGTAGGTATTGACTTAGCTGGTCCCCTATTTGTAAAACGTGGGGGAAAAGTATGGATGGTTCTCTATACATGTGCTCTTCATAGAGCAATCCATTTAGAGTTAATAACGTCGCTATCCACTGATGCTTTGGCTGGTCCCCTATTTGTAAAACGTGGGGGAAAAGTATGGATGGTTCTTTATACATGTGCTCTTTATAGAGCAATCCATTTAGAGTTAATAACGTCGCTATCCACTGATGCTTTTCTGTTATCACTTAGACGTTTTGTTGCTAGAAGAGGAAGACCTAGAGTGATATATACTGAGAACGGTACAAACTTTAGGGGAGCTTACAATATTTTTTTAGAAATTGATTGGAGTAAAGTAACTCGACAGACACAAATACAGAAGATCGCATGGAAATTCCTTCCCCCCACTGCTGCCTGGTGGGGCGGGTGGTGGGAAAGACTTGTTCGAGTAGTCAAAGAACTCCTTAGAAGAACACTGAGCAAAGCTGTTCTTACCTATGAAGAACTGGAAACACCTATGTGCGAATGTGAAAGGGTAGTAAATTCGCGACCCTTAACATATTTGTCCGAAGATTCAGAAGACTTGGTTCCACTTACGCCAGCTATGTTTTTGACAGATAGATCCAATTTAGATGTAACTGACATAGACGCAGTGGACACGGGTCATCTTAGAAAAAGAATCAGATTTCGTGCGAAATTAATGGAAGACCTCCGAATACGTTTTCGAAAAGAATACTTGGGATTACTTATTCACAAACGACAGCAAAATTCACAGTTTCCAAATATTCGAGTAAATGACGTTGTTTTGGTAGGAGATGACATCAAAAAAAGATTGAATTGGCCATTAGCTAGGGTTACAGAACTGATTCCTGGAAAAGATGGTAAAACGAGAACAGTTAGATTAAGAACGCAATCTAACATTTTGATACGTCCGATACAACGAGTATTTCCTCTAGAAGTTCAAGATGATGAGTTGTCAAGTTCACGTCATTTAAATGATCCTCAAAACCACCAATCGCCTGTAAAGTCTTCAGTTTCTAGTATGGGAAACGATTTGTCTACCTCTTATCATTCAGAAGTTTTTGGATCGTCCCAATCTCCGGATCCCATTGATGTTTCCGATGCATGTGACAGTCCTAAGACTATAAAGACACGATCTGGTAGAACTGTTAAGATGCCACTTAGGCTGAACTTGACATGGTAGAACTGTTAAGATGCCACTTAGGCTGAACTTGACAAACTTGAATGTTTTGAGTAGGTGTCCAGCAATTCAAAGGGGGGAGGATGTTGGGAATGGCATCACTACGTCACCCAATCAAAAGACAGATGGGGGCTGACGTCATAGGACGCCAGAGAACGAGAAGAGAGCTTTTCGCGAGGACGATGACGATGTTTGCACTCTGTAGTTAGATAGTTATTTTCCTTTCATTTATCATGTGTGTATGTGTAAATAAATCTTTTTATTAGCTTTAAAGATTTCGAGTACTCTATTTATCTAAGATAGCTGTTAAATTCATCGGGTAGATGACTTACGAATCCAATTCTGAGCTAGCCATGAGATCGAAAGTTCATTAAGCAGCTAGATTTTCAATGCTTTGTTATTAGCAAAACGAAAAGTTCACCTATGCTCAGTGTAGTATGTTACAAACGCTGATCAGCTTCCAGTGTTGTTTGATGCTCCTGAAAATTATTTTAGAAAGGGAAGCTCTAGAAGAAAGTGGTGCAAAATATATTCGAATCCATACATGCAGGGCTGAGAAACAAAGGGAAACTGGGATGTTAGCTGTAACTATTGATGAGAAGAAACCACAACCATTTCATGTGAAAAAAGTTTCCAATGGGTATTGTGGTCCGCATGCAGGAGAACGATGGAAAAACGACACACTGGTTATAGAACGTAGGCCTCGGGTTGTAGACTGGGGAAAAAATGTTAAGTGCGGCAAAAAAAATATTTCAGGTTTAGTAAATTTAGGAAAGCAGAATGAAGTTCTTATGACATCAGACATGCAGTTCTGCAATACTTTGAAAGGTAAGTATCATTGTGACAATTTATTCATTTTATCTCTAGATTAGTATAATTTTTTTAAGGAAAACTAATTTAAATATTTAGCACAACATACACATGTAAAACATTTTCAAAAGCAGTAATAAAATATTTCCTTTACTATTGGACTATTGTAATTTACTCAGAGATTAAACATTAAAGAGGTAATTAGTGAAATATTTATACTTTTCTATGGAAATTTGTTGTATTTCAGTTACTTCGTTAATTTTTTGAATTGCTTTTCAGTACAATTTTTATTTTATGTTATTTCATTTTCCTGCTTGCTGGTCTTAAAAGTTAGAAAATAATGTTTTATGTCTTGTAATGTATGAAATGTTATTTTGGAATAAAAGTATACATAGTCTATATTAGTGTTTTTAATGTGTTTCAAAATAAAATTTATCATAATTTTTCATCAGGTGCACTTAATTACATACAGTAATTTGAATTCCACAAATAACTGGAAATTAAATCAAGAATCAATAAACTAAATATTTCATACCGAAAAATATCTAATTATTGTTTTCAGTTATGTTTAAGTAGCAAGGTTACCAATTGAAGTATTGTTAAATATTCGCTAGTAATTTCAAGATTCTTTAATCTGAAATAACTGTTATCTGTTATTTCAGATACAATAAAATAAAAATAATACCAGTACTGTGTTTCAGGCGAGGAAAAAAGAAAACATATTCGCGAGTTTTACATGTAACTTACGTATAAATCATGCGAAAATATAAAGACTATTTTTCAACAAATGGAATGACAGAAGAAATGTACTCTATGTATAAATCCAGAGAATAATAATGTTAAAAATATAGGAATACACTGCTGGCCACCGTAAATTGAACACCCTGAAGTAAGGCAAATAACATGAAATTTACGACGTGCATTAGCGGTGGTGAGATATGCAAATGATTCGAATTTCAGCGCAGACGCACATCAAACGCGCCTGTGGCGCCGCTTCAAAGCGCTATTTAAGGCTTAGCGTTTTCGACGATTTCAAGTTCGGCAATTCTGGTTTTTTTGTGGTTTTTCAAAAAAAAACGATCAATTATGCCTCGTAGTAAACAGCGATCATCATTTGATCAAGTATCCCAGTTCGACAGCTGAAGGATAGCGGCCTACCGAGAGTGTGGATTATCTTTCAGGAAAATCGGTAGTCGTGTTGCACGAAACCAAACAACTGTAATGCGGTTATGTGACCTTGGATGCAAGAGGGTACGATGGACCATGTGTTCGATCACATCCACCTCAGCGCAACGCTTCACCTGATGGCAGGAACATTGTGCGCATCGCAGTGACGGATGGCTCAGTCACGTCACGAACCACAGCACAGCACATTCAGTCTGTAACGCATCATCCAGTGTCTGCGCGTACCATTCTACGCCGTTTACAGCAGAGTGGTCTATCCGCAAGACGTCCATTGCTTCGTCTACCCTTGACGCAGAACCACAGACGTCTCCGCCGCCAATGGTGCGATGAAAGAAGGATGTGGACGGCAGAATGGAATGAAATTGTCTTTAATGATGAGTCACGCTTCTGTCTACAGCACTAGGATGGTCGGATTCGAGTCTGGAGACACCGTGGAGAGAGGATGCTGAACAGCTGTAATATGCACCGCCCCACTGGTCCTGCATCGGGTATTATGGTATGGGGCGGTATTGGATATCACTCTCACACTCCTGGTACATTGCCGGTACTTCAAACAGCCAGCGCTACATCTCCGAGGAATTGGAGCCAGTTGTCCTTCCTTACATTTAGGGCTTGCCCACAGCCATATTTCAACAAGATAACGCACGACCATACGTGGCACGCATTGCCCAAGGGTTCTTCCTCAATCTCCAGATTGAATTGGTTCCCTGGCCGGCTAGATTTAATTGGTTTCGCCGATAGAAAAGATGTGGTCCATGGTTGCTAAACGATTGACCCAGATTACATCCCAAGCTGCCCCATCAGATCAACTTTGCCAACGTGTGGAATCTACTTGGTCTGCTGTACCCCAAAAACACATCCAAAGTCTCTTTGAATCAATGCCGAGGCGTGTGGCAGCGGTGATCTCTAACAATGGCGGCTACTCTGGCTACTGATTCTGGAAGGAACCACACTTCACAGAAGTCTATAAAGTTAATCATTTGATTATTGGTCAACATATTGTCTACTAAATAAATTTTTTGTGACATCTCTTGTCTTTGTTTATGTTGCAATTTGGGTGGCCAGCAGTGTAAATATAAAATTGCTGAAATTTTTTCATGCGTAGAAGCATTATTGCTGAAGTATTAATTTAAAGAAGGAAAAAAATGTTTTAACACAATATCGCAAGTTGCAACTGTGTCATAGAAACGATCGAGCAGTGCGGAACCTGAAGGCGACTCTCCTCAGTCAGCCGTGCTTGTTCACGTGACACCCAAAACTCCGTTTGGAGTCGTGGCCTGTATATCACATAGCCTCAACTCAAGGAGCTTAGAATGGAAGGAGAAAAAGGTCGCTTTTTCCTTCACTATCCCGGAATGAGACCCTACGTAACAAGCAGTGTCCATGTTTGTACTATCAAAACATTGCATTACGGCAATGAAACGTACGTGTTTGTAAGCTGTTCCGAGCATGTATTTTCCAATAGAAATATGTTAAATTTATAATGAAATGCTTCGCTTTTATTAAATTTCTGTTTTAATGTTAAATCATTTCATATACAAAGTTTAAGAGATAGGAAAGAAAGTTATTTTATTTTAGTATGCTAAAATACTTCAGCTTTAACATGCAACACATTAAAACAGAGATTCACATATTTTTTATTGGCTATAGCAGTTGTTGAAATAGCTAATTTCAGAAGATTGTACTGGTACATGATACAAGTAGTATTTAATTTTTTTCTTTTTTAAAAAGCATTTATTGGCTTAATAATTATTTAAAAATTTTAATAATTTTTAATTTCAATTACAAAAACTGATTGTAACTTTTATCCACTTGTCGAGCAACTTTTATCCATTAATAACAGGTAACTATCTAAAAAATAGTCACAGGTTGCATTTTTTTAAAATGAAAGTTTTAAATAGATCCTTTTCAGAACCAACAACCTTATAACAATTGTAGCATCTGACTTCAAGAGTATCAGTATTCTTATATCCGGACAACGTCTGGATACGAGATTAGGTGTAATGTAAAAACTGCGTAAAGGCGCATCGCTATGTCTGTCTTAGTAGTTAGAAATAAATGTTAGTGTTGTTAACTAGTCTGTTCTCATTGCATCCTGCACTTAGCTGAACCCACACTGAAAAGACACAACATATGGCGACGAGCATGGAATGTGAAAAAACAAAATATAAAGGAAGAAGAAAATCGTTCCCGAATGGGCGCACTCGCTTACATGCGTAAGTAGTGGTAAAACCGAAACTTGGATTAGGGGATTCCCCGAAAACTGCTAAAGGTAAGAAAGTATTTGACTTTTATTTTGAAAGGATGGAGAAGTTAATTGAAGAATTAATAAAGCAGAATGAAGCTTTAATGGCCGCATTGCAAGAGAAATCGTAACATGGACAAGAGAAAATTTCTGTTTCTTTTCATAAGTTTGATGAAACGGTAGAAAATTTTGATTCATTCATAGAACGATTTGAAGTTTTTTTGGACATTAAAAATGTTTCAGAGGCAAAACCTGGGAAAGTTCTGATCTCAAGCTTGAGTACGAAATTTTATAATTTGTTGAAGAATTTACTCTCTCCCGATAATCCTTCAGATAAAAATTTTACCGAACTAAAAAAGGTCCTTAAGGATCATTTAAATCCTAAAGCTTTAATAATACCTAGTCGGCATATGTTTATTAATAGGAAGCAGCATGAGGGGGAATGAATTAGCACATTATGTCACTGAATTACGCTCGTTAGCGATTCCTTGCGAATATAAAGAAGATATGCTAAATACGATGTTAAGGGATGTTCTCGTTAGCGGTCTACGAGGTCGTAATATCTTAGATCGCTTATTTCAGGAAGATGATATCGATTTAGAGAAAACATTAAAGATAGCCTTGGCGATGGAAAGAGCGGTAGGGTGCGAATGAGATTATAGGCAAATCCGCAGAACTGAAAGTACTTAAATCCAAAAATAATGAGTCCAAACCGCGGAAACAAAACTTTGTTGCTAAGAGTAATAAAGGTAAAAAATGAAACTTATTCGCGCTGCTTAGGGGCAAATCACAATAAAAATAATTGTAAATTCGCAACAAGTGAATGCCGGTTTTGTAAAAAAATTTGTCATATCGAAAAAGCGTGTTATTTGTCTAGGAAAAACCGACAGGTTAAACAAAAGAAAGTTGAGACAAAATAATGATTATGATTCGAAAAATGAGGTCCCTATCTATGGATTTAGCTCCAGAGCGCACATGTTAAAAGAGGAAGAGCCGAAGAGACCGCCGATAATGATTCAAGTTAAAATTGAAAACAAACCAGTAACATGGAATTTGATACTGGGGGAACAGTTTCGATAATGTGTCTAAAGAAACTTAAAAAAATTTCCAATAGAAAGATTCAGCCCACAAATTTAGTTTTCAAAACTTACAGGGGTGATAAGGTGGTACCTTTAGGGTATGTTTGATTACCAAGGTCAAAAATTAGTTTTAAATTTATACATTGTGATGGAAAATTTGGACACAATCTTCGGCCGAGAATGGCTGTATAAAATCAATCTCGATTGAAATGCCATCAAAACACTGACAACTGCTAGTGAATTGAATTTAAAAAAATTGCTTGAGAAGTATAAGGAAATTTTTTACGGTAAATTAGGTGAAGTTAACAATCACGAAGTAAAATTAAATTTGAAACCTAATACTCAACCAATATTTTGTAGCTCACGACCGGTACCCTTCGCATTAAAAAATAGAGTTGAATCAGAAATTGATCGGCTTGAGAAAAAAGGTATCATTGAGAGGGTGGAGACTTCAGAGTGGGCAACACCAGTTGTACCAATCTTTAAATCTGATGGTTCCATTAGGCTTTGTACTGATTATTCTGTGACACTGAATCCTAATTTGGAAGTGTCACAGCATCCATTACCAAAACTCGAAGAAATATTTTCATGCCTTAATGGAGGTAAACATTTCTCGAAACTTGATTTCAGTCACGCTTATCTACAAATGAAGGTGCATCCGGAGAGCCAACGATTACTAACAATAAACACGCATAAGGGGTTGTATATCTGTAAACGCTTAATGTATGGATTAAATGCAGCCCCTGCTATTTGGCAACGTTATGTTGAGGGATTATTTCAGGGGATCGAAGGAATTAAAAATTTTATGGATGATGCTTGAGTGACAGGACCGGACGATCAGTCTCATTTAAAAGCATTGGAAATATTTTTCAAAAAATGCAAGGAGCACGGTCTAAAATTGAATTTAACTAAAAGTAAATTTTTTCAAAATGAGATTAAATTTTTAGGGCATAAAATTGATGCCAAGGAATTGCATAAAACAGATGAAACGATTTTGGCAATTGCTAATGCCCCTACACCTAAAAGTGTCCAAGACACCAAAAGCTTTTTGGGATTAGTGTATTTTTATGGCAAATTTTGCCCTAATTTGGCAACCTTGGCACATCCCTTAAATAATTTAACAAAAAAATATTAAATGAAATTGGTTAAGAACCTGCCAAATCGCTTTTGAAAATATAAAAAAAGAAATTTGTTCAGACAGAGTTTTAACGCGTTACGATCCCACATTACCGTTAATGCCAGCTACTGATGCATCTCCGGTAGGTCTTGGGGCAGTGCTCTCGCATGTTTCGTCCGATGGAACGGAAAGGTCTATAGCCTTCGCATCGAGGACATTCACTACGACAGAGCAGAAATACGCCCAAATCGATAAAGAAGCACTGTCAATTGTTTGGCTGTCAAAAGGTTTTATCTATATCTAAAGGGAAGACGATTTTCTCTGGTCACAGATCATAAACCTTTAGTGGCTATTTTCAAGTCGAAAAGAGGGCTTCCAATCCTCACAGCCACCCGACTTTTACATTATGCACTGATATTGCAGGCATATCAGTTTGGTATTGTGTATCGAAATACCAAAGAACATGGTAATGCTGACTGCTTATCGCGCCTACATCTTAAGTCCGAAGATTTAAGCATTAAGGATGATGTTGAAATATTCCAACTCTCCCAAATTGAAACTCTTCCTATAACAGCTAGGGAGATAGCTCGCGAACCACGAGCTGATGAAGAATTAAGTGTTCTTTATATGAAATTAAAATCTGGAGAAAGTTTGGAAGGTAGGGAGGCAGAGTACACCTTACAAGATGACTGTATAATGAATGGTCAGAGTGTAGTTGTTCCGAAAAAGCTCCGAGTTAAAATTCTCGAAGAGTTACACCAAGGACATTTAGGAGTAGTTAAAATGAAGGCAATCGCTAGATCCTACGTGTTTTGGAAGGGAATTGATCATGATATTGAAGAAGTTTCTAAAAACTGTGTTGATTGTATTAAGTTTGAATCAGATCCAGTAAGGGCAAGGTCCATCACTGGGAATATCCAAGTGCCGTATTCACATAGATTTTGCTGGCCCTATTTTTTAACGAATGTTCTTGATTATCGTGGACGCACATTCTAAATGGCTAGAAGTGCATCCTTTAAAGTCAACAAATTCCTTTCAGACAGTTGAACGTTTGAGAGACTGTTTTTCAAGATACGGACTGCCTTTTGTAGTACTGAGTGACAATGGTCCTCAGTTCACATCAGGCGAATTTGAAACTTTTATGAGAAATAATGGAATTAAACACAAAACGTGTGCTCCATTTAAACCGGCAAGTAACGGGCAAGCAGAGAGGTACGTTTACGCCGTTAAACAAGCGTTACCTGCAATGCAAGATTATCCAGGAAATATTAAGCATAAACTTGCCATATTTCTCATGAATTATAGGAAGGCACCGAATATGACAACCTTGTTAAGTCCTGCAATGTTATTCTTAAAAAGAGAAATTAGAACTCGGATTGATTTAGTTGTTCCAAATCTTAGACGAAGAGTGGAAGAACGCTTCCGAAGGAATACTTACGATTTCAAAGACAGAACTTTTGAGATCGGAGAAAAAGTTCCTATTCGGGATTATAGATCGACAAATTCTCGATGGAAAATTGGCACAGTGACAAATAAAGATGGAGCGCTGCATTATACCATTGATTTTCAAGGAACTTTACTGCGCCGGCACGCCGATCAAATCAGATCGGTAGGGACCGAGGTTCCGTCTGCATCGGTAATCTATAAACTTCGTGTGATTACTACTTCAGATGTCAACCTGAAGCCACGGGCTCCGGACAAGGACATCGAACAAAGAAGTGAAGCTGTGCAAACTTCAGCCGGACTTAAAACATCGTCAGTTCTGAAGAAAACTGAACCAGTTATTCCAGTAAATCCTGATAAAGACTTGCAGCAACCCCAGCCAGAACTTAGACGATCTTTGCGCATCCGCAAAGCTCCTCAGAGATTGAATCTCTAAATAAGCGGAGAGCGATGTAGCATCTAACTACAAGCGTATCAGTACTCTTATATCCGGACAACGTCTGGATACGAGACTGGGTGTAATGTAAAAACTGCCTAAAGGCGCATCGCTATGTCTGTCTTAGTAGTTAGAAATAAATGTTAGTGTTGTTAACTAGCCCGTTCTCATTGCATCCTCTACTTAGCTGAACCCACACTGAGAAGACACAACAACAACAAGAAAATAAATATTAATAAAATAAAACAGATTTATGTGATTTTAATGATTTCAGTTTATGCGCGTTTCATATTCACGAATCTGAAAGAAATTGCCTTGAATTAAGCTAAATTTCAGAAATATACCTATATAAATTTTTGGATACCTCTTTCTACATGTTCAATTATGTAAATATTTTACTTACTTTTATCGCTATACTTCCCAGAAATTTGTAAGTTTATGGAAACAAATTTTAACAACAGAACAGTTTATCTTAATCAAATGCACAAATTATATTCATAACAGTTCATAAAACGTAAACATGAATGATATTTAATACATAAAGAAAAGCATTACTTTATTTATCACCTTTACAATTCATAAAAATAATAAAAATTGATTTCTTACTTTTCATGAAAGTTATAAAACGAGTTACCTAAAACGTTCAAATTATACAGTTTAGATCCTAGCATATATCATTGTATGTTAACGAACGAAGACACCAGCTATAAATAGAAAAAATAAAATATATGTAATATATTTGGTTATTATTAAGTCATTTTTTTCACATCTGGAAAGAAAATAACATGTATCTACGCGTGGAAAGTAATCCTAGGGTTTTTTTTATGAAAATCGATTTTTGAATCCATATGTAACACAAGATAACATACTTCAAAAAGAAAAAAAAATGTTGCAATGACATACTTCCCTGCACAAGGGACAGCGACAACAGGAACATAGCTTCCTCGCTAAATCTCTCACATGGAACCCACACATTAAACATATTATTAGTAAGTTTCGAGCGCGTAAAGCGTCACTATTCCCCTAAATGGCTCGAAACAGCGTTCTTTCTATCGACAACAAGTTGCTCATTTACAAATCCGTGTTGCGTCCCATCATTAGCTACGCCTGCCCAGTTTGGGCGTATTCCTGCAAGTCTTTAATTAAAAATTTACAGGCAGCCCAAAATGAGGCACTCAGACAAATATGTAGTGCCCCTTGGTATGTTCAAAACAAGCAGCTCCACAAGGAGCTTAACAGTGAGGAAATTAAAATATTCTACAGCCGCCTTGCGCGGAAATTTTTTGAGCAGCAGGAGTTAATTGACAATCCTATGATTACCAATTATAGTTATGACTGTAACGACCCATTGTATATAAAGCGTCCTAGGGCCATCGTGTGTAATAATCTAGTTTAATAATTCTGTATTATGTAATGTATGTATTATAACTTAGCATGTATATATTAGTTCTTTGTATCTCATAATCAGTATGTTTATGTACCCTTATTTCACCTAGTGGCACCAAAAGTCTCGCACTTGCCTATTATTGTTTCTTGCCATGCATATGCACAGGTTACAGGTTCTTTACAGGTTACATCTTTACAAGTTTTCTGTGCCTGACCTGCTTTCTACTACAAATAATGAATTTTTATTTACATC
>KK118803.1:853991-873859 GCA_000611955.2 Stegodyphus mimosarum | reverse complement strand
TAAAATATAAGAATAAATTCCTGAAAATCAGTTATTTTAATACTTAAAAGAAAAACATATGCAGAATTATTTCATTACATATTCCGGCTTGCATTACGTGTCTTGATCTCTTCCGAGTTACAGCCAGGACTTAATTTCTAAAGTTAGAAGCGCCGGAGCTCCAGGAATGAGGAACAAGAATAAATAAGTAAATAAAATGACTAAAAATCACTAATAATTCAAAAATTCAATAATTAATCATTAAAATAGTTATTAAAGAAATTAAATAAATAATCTTTAAAATAATTATTAAAGAAATTAAATAATTAAATAATCATTAAAATAATTATTAAACAAATTAAATAATTAAAATTAAATAAAATGTAAAGAAATAAAATTAAATAAGCGGTTTTTAATATAATTTTATTACTAAAAATAAAATTTTCGAGATCAAATTTCTACTGAAATTGTTGTTCAGTTACATAGAACGAGCGCCGAAGCCTTCTTTTTTAGGCCTTCGGTGCGCTCCGGCTAGAATTATGATTTATCCTAAAAAACTAAGAAGTACCGGAACCGGGCTTCGGCGCAATTTAAGCTCTAGGTAGAGCAGTAAGAGATGCGAGAAATGCTTTGACGATTTTCTACTTTGTTAAAGATTTAAAAAAATATCTCCTGTCGTGTATGTTTCCTTTGAATACACTCTTTTGAAAAAAAATCGAAGCAATGAACGAAGTGGTTGTTTTTGATGAAATGGAATATGTGTATAGCTCATACACGGGTAATAAAATGATTAAAAATCAAGGTCATAGTACCTGTTCACAGTCACTCATTTAGTGTTCAAATTAGTAGTTGGTCGAACCGCCCCCTGGCGGCAATGCATGCTTGAATTCGTCGAGGCAAGAAGTGGTAGATGTTCTTAATGTCATCCTGTGACACATCCTGCCAGGCATTCATCCGCTGTCACTCCAGATCTACGATATTTCGTGGTGCCCGAATTTGGCGGCCTACCATGTCTCAGACGGGCTGGATTGGTGCAAGGTCTGTTGACCTTGTTGGAAAAGGAAGAAAATCAACCGCACGAAGACAGTCCAGAGATATGCGAGAGGTATGTGGCCTGGCATTATCTTGTTGGAAAATGGCCCCAGGAATGACGTACTATGAATGGTAATGCAACCGGCCGCAGGATGGTATCAATATATCGTTGAGCTGTTAATGTACGAAGGATGACTAAAGATGACCTGCTGTCATAAGAAATAGCGCGCCACACCATCACACCAGGGGTTATGGCTGCATGCCTTTGTAAAACAAAGGCTGATTGGGACCGCGGGTCCCGTCCTCTCTAGACACAAACACGATGATCATCTGCTTCAAAAGTGAAGCTGGATGAAGCGTTCATCGCTAAGCACTATACGATGCAAGTCTGATGGCAGCCATGATGATTGGCTGCGACACCACTCCAGACGACTCCGCCGATGTTGTGGGGTCAAAGGCAAACGTCTTAAAGGCCTCTGTGAGCGTAACCTCGACTCAGACAAGCGCCGTGATATAGTAGACGGTACCACGGGAAGTATAGATGTGGCTGTACTGCGTTGAATAGTCGACAATGATACCGTTGGGGCGGTTCGAGCCTGGCGAACAATCAGCCTAGCTTGCCTCGCATTCGTGCTCCTTGGCCTTCCAGAACCTTCATTTCGTCGGCAATTTCCTTGTAGCAACCATTGCTGCCAACATCTTTGCACAGCAGTGTCTGTACGCTGTAGGTGGCCGCCTATTTCTCGGTATGACCATCCAGCTTCACGCAACGCTACAATGCGACGACGTTTGAAGTCGTTTAGTTGTCTGTAAGGTCTTCGATATCGTCGTAAGGGCATCATTAGTTGCTTCTTTACGGAATTACAATGGATTAAAAAAAGATAAATTTTCCTCCTCTGTTACTGGTTTTATACTTTGCGAATTGCGCACTAGAAATGCTCGCTATGATCGCAATTCCTGTTCATTTGCCTTGAAACTTTGATTATTTGCATGTTCGATCAATATGTTTTTGCATACCAAATTTCATCACGATCGCAAAAGTCCTTCTTGGTGCTTCGATTTTTTTGCAAAAGAGTGTATTTCTTAAATTTGTAGCCTTTTCAAAGTAAGAGTTTGAAGGAATCATTTTAAAGGAAAGTATGAAAATAATTTTATACAAATATGAATTCATTGAAAATTGTTTCGATTTGCAAATTTCACTTTTTAGGAATTTTTCAATTCCAGAAAACTGTATAGATTGCAAAGGAATATGAATCTTATTTATTTTTACATGTGCAGAGCTAAAGAACAGCTATACATGTATTTATAGGAACTAGTATTTATATAGTAGAGCTACTATTTATATGTATGTGAACTGTTTTAATATTTGCATGTTTTTTGTACTTAGGTTTTATTGTACCAGACATATGCGTCAAAAATTAATTTCTCTGTAATCTTTGCATTCGGCATTATTTAAATTTACATAAAATTAGTCTTAAGTGCCTCGTTATGTGAATTTCATAACCGAATCCAAATGATTTCATTTAAAATATGAACATCGAAATTTCATTTAAACATGGCTGTCATTAAAACATTTGATGAATTAAGAAAATTTTTTTAAATGCTCGTTTAATATAAAAGATACTTTAAGTTTAAAAAAAATTAAAAAATTATATTAATTAAATTAAATTTTATGATTCTGTGAATGAATAATAAATTAATTTGGAGTTTATTTTAATGAGTCATACCAGTGGCCGAGTGGTTAAAACCGCTGAATACTGGTAGCTCTACCCGGTTTCGAACCAGGCAAACGAATTGGCTGCATGGTTGATTTTTCCCCTTGTGTAACGTGAATACAAGCCAGTTTCCATTAGAAAGTCCTCCACGAAGGTATCCTTCCTCTTAAGCAGATAATCCATATGTATTTTGCCATATTCACGTAAGCTAACCTAATGAAACCTTTATCGTAAAAAAAATAATAAATAAATAAAAAATAAAATAAAAAAATAAAAAAACCTTTTGAACAATGAACCTACAAAGGTTTAAAATTATTGAAAGGTTTTAAACCTTTGTAGGTGTGTAATTAATAATTCGTCACTTTCGGACGTCAAGGCAGGCAAGTGTCCATGGTCCTATTTAGGGGGAGTTGAAGAGGTTGCAGCCCTCCGAGAAGTTTCAGTTTATAAATAGAATACAATTACAAAAACATTGATTTTCGATAAAAGTCACAAGCCTCTCCTCAAAATTAAATCCTAGCTACAGTACTGCTATCACCGCATCTATTAAATAAATGTTTAAGTTTTTATAGGTCGTGTTGCAGGATATTTTCTTCTGCTTTGCCGCTTGGTATAATTAGAAAGCACGTCCGGCTAGCAGAAAACCATTGATTCTGCGATGACGCCCGAACTAAAAGACAGTGGCCAATAATTCGTCACCACCAGGAATTTGGCGACTGGGTCTTCTCCTCCCCAGTCGCCCTTTAAATAAAGAGAATGTAAGGTATTTTCTCCCCTTATCGCGTGCCTTCGCGGTGTAGTTAGAAAGTATATCCGCCTACCAATAGGAAGGCCGGGAGTTCGAATGCTGGGGAGGGCATGTTATAATTTCATGTTTTCTGCTATGAAAAACCTATGACTGTATGTACAATGTTATAAAAATTCCGCTGATCATGTTAGGTGTTAAATGACAAAGTATGCTGTATGCATTTTACACACACACACAAAAAAAAAGTTTACGTAAAATAAATAGGAAGTAAATTTATTAAAATAAAAAAGAGTAAGTGACTAAATTTTTTAATTTTATTTTTAAAGTAAAAAAAATGATTTATAGTATTCAAAGGCAGATTTATGGGGTCGGATGAAGCGTTCACAATGAAGTTTTTGTGCGGAAACTTGCAATTATACATTTTTTCCCCTAATCAGCTTCAATAACCCTGACATTCAGAGCAGAATTTTTTTATTTAGTTAAAAGTAGCGTTCCAAAATTTCGTAATTTTAACAAATACCTTTTTTTGTTTTTCTCCTTTTTGCTTTTTTGTTTAGTTAAATAAAAAGAGTCACGTTTCTAAAAGTCATTTTTACGCTTAATTACTTTGTGTGGCTTCACAAAGACTTCATTTTTTATCTTTTTTTTTTTTTTTTTTAATAAGATTTTTTTTTTTTTTTTTTTTTTTTTTTTAAGTAAATGACAGATTGAGAAAATTGCTTCCTCAGAGAGAGCATAAATACTTAATGAGTCTCTTTTAACATAAAAAGAAGCTGCCAGTGGCCAGCGGCATGCAATCATTAAAAACGAACCCTAAAAAATATTCCATAATATCCCTCCCCACTTTTTTGAAGATAAGTTTAAATATTCTTTGAGTGAAAACTTAAAGAAGTGTGAGTGAAATACCTCAGTGACCAAGCTCAGAAAATCTTTAAATACAGGTAAATAATGTGCGAAATTCGATTTGCCGGAAGGAATGAAACTTCCATATTTACATTTTCGTAATATAAGGAGATTCATTTCCTGAACACAGTTTTTAAAAAATATAAAGAAAAGAAGGAGAAAAAAGAAATTTGAAAGGATTTGTTACGGTTTCTTATGCTGTCTCAGAGTTAGCAATCTTGCTCTTAAACTCAATCCTTGCGGCCACAACTTTTTTTGTCTTTTTAGCATTGTTATTAAGCATCGCTTTCTTCGCGCTTACGCCACATAAAATTCAGCAGTAAAATCAGAAAAACTTTAAAAACAGGAAATTTTAAGAATTTACAATAGAATGCTAACTGTTGCCATATATTTTTCCGTTCCCCCCCAATCTTTTCTCAGCTTATCATATCAGTATTCACTTTTCTTAATAAGATGACCTACAGACTTTTATTGTCTTTTTCACTTGATTATTAAATACGATTTTCTTCACAATTACACCACATAACATTTTAACACCTAAATCACAATTTTTTTAAAAGCAGCATATGTTTAGAATTCTCGATGCAGTGTTAACTGTTCCCATAATTTTTTTCAGTCTTTTCTCAATTCATCATATCAGTGTTCAATTTTCGTAGTAAGATGACTTCCGGAACATTTTTGTCTTTTTATTATTAACTTTTTGTGTGTTCATATTTATTTATTAAACCTAACATTCTTCGCGCTTACGCCACATAAAATATAATACAACAGCAAAATCAGAAAATATTTAAAAACAGCGTATTTTTAAAATTCACGATAGAAGTGTTGCCGTCATGTTTCTTTTGCTATACTATTTCTTTAAAAATAATACAGGGCGATAGCATTTGGGTGGCAAGATTTATTTTTTCCGAAAATTGATACAAATAAGAAAGTCATAACCTCTGGTGCTAATAAAACTTACTGATTCATTTACTTTGTTTATCAGATACGTAGTTTTAATCTGTTTCAGATCTAACAACCGCCTAAGGTTATAGTATAATGGCATCAGTGACTATGCGGATGAGAGAGATGGAACAATGACAGTTTGGCCCAAGTTCAAAGCGAATGGGTTTCCAAAGGAGTCAATATGAGGCTGTAAACTTTTTTTTTTCATTTGTAAATGCAGGAGACACGGAAAATGAGCAATGCCTTTGCCGGAACTCGAACGTGGACTTCTCGAATACGCACCGAGTGTGCTACCATTACAGCACGAAGGCATGCTGGAAGGAGGGATAAAATAGAAATTTATAAATCCCCCTTTTAAAGGGTGACTCGGGCTTAGGGGATCCACTCGTTAAATCCAGTTGGTGACGAATTATTGTCCACCAACTTTTAGTTCGGGCACCACTGTAGAGTCAATAGATTTTTTTGAAGCAGGAGACATGAAATATGAGCAATACCCCCTCTGGGACTCGGAGCTCTCGAATACGCGCCGAGTGTGCTACCGTTACATTATGAATGCTGGAAGGAAGGAGAAAATAATACCTTTTAAACCAATATCTGTTAGAAAATCCTCCACGAAGGCATTCCTTCGTTACGCAGGTAATTCTCAAGTGCTTCGTCATCAATTAAACGAATATTTAGTAATGCAAATCTAAGCTGTGCATAACTTAGTATAAAATTTAGTGTGTGATTTTTCAATTCAAGGCTTTAGCGTAAAATTTTCTCCCGCTGAGATAACATACGATAATGTTGTAGAACTTGGATAGTCAACCTGGTCCCTACCGCCAGCTAATGCTTGATTTAAGCTTTCATATCGTAAAACACTCACGCATACATGGATATACACATGTACATAGCGGTCATAAAAATCTGATAAATGGCGTTGAAACGATACACGCATGACGAGAATTGCTGATGTAAAATATTTGCCAAGAAAATCATTGTAAAGGACCAATGACAGCACAAGGGAGGAGGGGCGAAGAAAAAAAACTTTCATTGAAATAAAAAGTTTACGTCGGTCCCGCTGTAGAAACATTAGATATTTTTGAAGCAGGAAACATGAAAAATCAGCAACGCCTTCTCTGGGAATCGAACCACGGACCTCTCGGTGACGCATCAAGCGTGCTGACCATTACACCACGAAGGCATACCAAGATGGCGGAAGAAATACCTTATATACTACCCCTTTTGAAGGGCGACTGGAGATTAGGGGACCCAGTCGCCAAACCCTGGTGGTGGAGAATCATCATCCACCACCTTTTTGTTCGGGCGCCACTTGTAGAAACATTAGGTTATTTCGAAGCAGGACAGATTTAAAATGAGCAACGCCTTCGGCGGGAATCGAACCACGGATCTCTCAGTTACGCGTCGAGTGTGCTGACCACTACACTACGAAGGCATGCGAAAAAGGTGGGAGAAATACCTTATACCATCTTCGCGGACGATACCGCATTACATTCGAGAGATTGTTGACAACAATGATGAATGTAATATCGCACGAGGAAGCTGTATAACTTCACGTTTTATGGCATCTTTAAACTCTGACCAATCTCGTGGATTTGATATGTATACCTTAGGGTCTGGGGCGGATTGAGAGCAGTTAGACGTCTCCCTAAAGCATCCCAAACGTGCTCGATAGGATTCAAGTCTGGGGATCGAGCTGGCCCCTCCATGCGTATAATTGTTTCCTGTTGAAGATAATCATCTAAGATGCGAGCCCTGTGTGGTCTTGCGTTGTCGTCCTGTAACAGGAGAGCATCACCTATTTTCGCGGCATATGGGCGCACATAGGCATCAAGAATGTCATCTCTATAAACCTGAGCATTCACGGTTCCCCTTGGAAAGACATGGAGGTCTGTGCGTCCACCCAAAGAGATGCCATCCCAAACACAGACACTGCCTTTTCCGTATGCATCTCTTTCACGGATGTTTGACCGATGATAACGGGTTCCAGGTTCTCTCCATATCAAATAACGCCTACTATCGCTTTCTAGACTAAACCTGGACTCATCCGTAAAGAGAACAGTGCTCCATTGATCAGGCGTCCAATAGACATGTAGTCGTGCCCACTGCAAACGGTCCTTCCTATGCCGTGATGTGAACGGCACGCAAATGGCTAGTCGCCTCCCATACAGACCAACTTCGTGAAGCCTTCTACGCCCAGTTCACGTTAACACCAACCTTCTGGTGGCTGCAGCAAGGGAGGATCTAAGAAGAGTCGGAATAGCGGTTCTATTCCTTTCTTGCATAGAATGAGAATATCAAATATCGGTCATCGGCGCTCGTCGTAGCAGTTGGCCGTCCTTGGCTGAACCTCCTAGGTGCCGAATCTGTGGTTTGAAATTGCCTCCAAATTCTATGAACCACAGAAAGACTCACATTTAGCCATCTGGCCACTTCTGTTTGACTTTGTTCTGCCTCTAGTCTCTCCTCCCACTGACTCTCCATCATAGTTCTGCAGGCAAATGATGCCTGGAGGTCATTGTTACGAATTGGCTATCTCAGATTTCTGATGTCACTATCACAGGGAAATATGTGGGCTTGCTCTCAAACATGGACTTTTATGCTCCTCGCAGATGACGTATTCCGAGTGCACCGCCATTAATTTGCATATTGCAGTTTTACTCAGCTACTCTTACTTGGCAACATATTCAAATTTTATGCGGTTTGACTTATTTTGAGGGAGTTATCGCTATTTTTGTGATTTTTCCTTAGTTTATGATAACCAGTGTATTTAGTCTTGCAGTATCAGTTACAAAGATACCAATGATTAAATAAAATGTTTACACTTAATTTTCATTTTCTTAGTTTAAGCAGTTTTGTTTTTAAATTTTTAAATCAATTTTCTGTGCATTATAAATATATGTCAAGTATAAATAAATGGATAAATTGAGCTACATATTACTACTGAAAAAATTACTTTGCAGTCGCGCTAAATTAAGTTACTGCGGAACTGCTGGGCGGTAATTAAAGTTTTCTACCTACGAAGTGGGCGGTAGGTGTAAAAATGTCGACTACTCCTACTGCAGAGCCTTTCCAACAGGAGACTTGTATTAAGGTATCTGATACTGTGTCAGAACAGCATAGTGAGTCAAATGCACCCTTTGATATCAATTGCGAAGATTGGCTTGAAGGTTGCCTTTTATGGTCAATAATGGCGTGTTCGGTAGAAAGCCAAGTTCTGAAACCTTATTTCCTTGAATTCGTAGCCTTGGTGACTGATGAGTGATACTTGAGTCGTAATAAAATAATTTCTTTAAGTACTTTACCAAGAGCTGGCAAGATGAACAGGACCCGACACATTGTCCCTTCCTCAGGCTGATTTTACAATATTTAACAGCTACACATAAGAGACCTCTCATGAAAACTGGGATCATCTTTGCACTCAAACAGTTACAGTCTACGGCTCAACATATCAAACAACTTGTGACAAAGTTTTCCATCCCACTACTTTTAGTGCTTGAATTTACTAAGGAGCTTACCAGTAAAATTCTGGGTCCATTAAATACTGAGAGCTCACCAGTGGCCGAGTAGTAAAATCGCTAAATACTGGTAGTTCGACTAGGATTCGAATCCCGGCAATCGGTCTGGCTGCATGGGCGTTTCGTATTTTTCATTTTTTCATACGGGCCAGCTCCTTTAGAAGGTCCTCCACGAAGGCATCTTTTTCCATAGACAGATAGTCCTCGCATCCTTAGCCGTAATTAAATAAACTAACCCAAATCAATTTTAATGGGCGCCGGTTCGAGCGTAGGTATTACCTATCAAGTCTTTGATGAACTGTTCAAAGTAGATAACTCAGAGACAAACGCAATAATTCATGTGCAGATCAGACAACGCACAGCAGCTTGTCTACAGCCCTCTACGGAGACCGTTTCCGCAATGACAAAAATGAAGATCACAATAAATGCTCGGCTTGTCGTCCAGATGATCTAAACAACGGTATTATTCGAATAATTTTCCTAATGGTACCACAATTTCTCTAGATACTCACAGCCACATGTTGGAGATTGTCGCTTTAAGATAACAGCTTTATTTAAAAAAAAAAAAATCAGAAAGATCCAATAGATAAAAAAATCAGAAAGATCCAAGAGTCGTATAGGAAAACCCCTCGGGAGCAGGTCCAATGATCTGCCACTCCTCTTTCCATACCACCAAATCTCTAGAGACGACTTTCGGGTTACCGAGTATTTTAAGTGCCCCCATGCCGCAAAGGCATTATACACTTACAGTCACCCAAGCCTTTTTTGGGATTCGCACCCGGTTCCAACGATACAGTAGCGACATTAACCGCTATACCGATTAGGGCAGCAGTTAGATGTATAAAATCAGAAAGATATAATAATACATTTTTGTGCAATTAAACAGTTTTTTTAGCTTTTCAAACTAAATAAATATTTTCATATACACAATTGTGGAGGAAAAGCAATACTCTCAGTTATAAAGCACCGTTAAATCATTGGCACTCCTGGGCCGTTAACCCAGTAGCTAAGGAAAACCTGAATGTTTACATTAGAGAGCAAACGATAACTTTCATTTCTCTGAATAAAATGTGTAGAAGATAAGTACGATCGAATTCTTTGTTAAAGTTTTAATGATTTTAAACGGAATTTGTTTTGTTCTAATTTTTTTTAACACGAAAAATGTTTATATTTAATGCAGTCTTATCCTTCTTTCATTTATTGTTAAAAATCAAGTTGTTCAATGATTTGTGAAGTTATAGCATACAAATTTTTAAAATATTTAAAAGCAGAAGAAACGTGTTTTGTATTTAAACGCAAAATACTCCGTAACGGAGATTTTCCTATATACGCATTCTTGAACAGTAATCCGCATATTTGATAACATACATTGAATCAAGCGTGACAGTGTAAACTTGCGGTAGGGTATGCGTAAAAGTAGGATGGTCTTCATTTTTATTTTTTTAATATGTTATCTGTTGTTTTTGAAAATTTTACGAATATTATTGAATTTTTTCAACTTTGCACCAAAACGTTATGCATATGATTTTGTTTTATTTGTAATGCTTTTATGCATTTAGAATATGAATTTTTTTTCTAACAATATTTTTTTGTTTTTTTTTTTTTTTTTTTTTTTTTAATTCTGGACATAATAGTATTTGTAAATTATGGCTAGGGTACGCTTCTTTCTTCTAATAAAAAAGACTTAATAAACTGAAAACACATCGGTCGTAACTCAGTAACTCTGTCGAGTTATACTTCTTTTTATTATTTAACAGGATATGAGATTCAAACTCTTTTTCTTTTCTACGTTACGTTACAAAGACGAATCACAAGCATTTATTTCTTGGGAATAGAATTTTTTTTTTTGGTTTGCCTCTTTTTCCTGTCTTAATTTCTTTTTAAAGAGTTGTATTGAGTAATTATTACCGGTCTCCTACACCCTTATGTTGTTTGCCCAAAGGGGCAATTTGCCCAGAAGGGCTATTAATTTCATTTTAGCATTTTGCGTCGTCCGCAATAAAACGGCTTTTCACGTTTCAAATTGTTGCCATCAAATATTAGAGCCCTGCAGTATATTTAAAGATATTAAATAATAAACAAACTGCATTCACGTATGTATGTTTCTCGCACTGTGAAAAAACAACTGCACCTAGAGACATCAAATTTTGAATAGCGTAGTCCTCCACTCGAATATAAGCATCTGGAAGTCCAAATTTGGAATCAGGAATTTGTTTTATTGTCTATTTCATATTTTGTAAAACTTTAACGAATTTTTGATCAACAACTCAACGATTTCAAAGCCAGCCATGGCAGCACTATACCAAAGGGGGGTTATCTCCAACACGCTTGAATTTTATGATGTAATTGCGAAGAACATGATATTTGATGAATAAAGGTAGCACACAAAACTTTAAAAAAAAACCTCTTTGGGCTTAATATAAAATCTGAAAGATATCAGTTTTTTTTATTATTATTTATTCATTTTTAACTCATTTTCTCATTTCTCTTATGACACAGCTAAATACTTGGAAACACCATCTTGTTTTAAATAATAAAAGTATTAATGGAAAAAATATTTAATCTTTGAAATGGCTCCATTTATTTCATAGAAGAAATGAGAAATGAAAAATCGCTAGCTTTTGATTAATAATAATATTTTAGTAGACCAGTAGTTAGCCTTCCTTAGTACTAATAAAAATTGTACGTTTTTAGCGTATAAAAAGAAGTTTTTAAATGCATATTTATTTTTTCATCTTTGTATCGCTGTAGACCAGACGTCCTCAGCCAGAGGGCAATTTCTGCATGGGGAGAATTTTATAACTTCCAGGAGGATGCAGTCAGCCTTTTATTTAGCTTTCAAATATTTAGTTTTACTTTATGAATATAAAAAAAGCTTTTGTGACACTACATTACTTTCTTGTGCGGTTTATTAAATTATGCACAATTTTTGTTGCACTTCATTTAGACTTATTTCCTCGAATTTCATTAGATATACGTTTCTCATTCAATCAGTTCAGTTATGATTTCGCGGCTAGGGAAAAATCCATAAAAACTGAAACTTCATTAAAAATACAGAAAAACCTAAAACACCAAATAAAGATAAAAATACTTAAATCAATTTTTGTAACTAAAAATTAGAGTTTGTGCATAAAAACAAATAATTCCACCAACGGACAGGAAGACAGAATTTTCGATGCACAAAATTGGAACTTAATTTTTGGTCCCACTGGACAAAAAGACTGAAGTTGGTGCATAAACTGTCTTAATCCACTATTCTACTGAGAGTTTCAAATGGCAACCTTGTTAGGCCTAGCGCCACTTTTAAATTATTGATAATTCTACGACTGTTGCATGCAGATTAACTAAAGGCACAAAAACCTAATTGGAACATAAGAACCACATAGTTCAATCACTTTTAAAGTAAAACATGTACTAATTACGCCTTGGTCCTTGGTCCAAGTCGAGTAGCTGGGTGAGAATATATATATAGATATATACATATACGTTTGGTGCGGCTGATTGCAATAAAAAAGGGAGGTGAACAACTATATGTTATAGCAGTCTCAAAGCAAAATTTCAAAGTTCTAAGGCTAATAATCTCTTTTGAGATTTGTGAGATACATATGTACGTACGTAGGTATGTATGTATATATGTACGTACAGACGTTACAAAGAAACCCTTGTGAATCCATTTTAATTCAATTCTGTAATGTGTTTTGGAAATAATAGTTCTTTATTCTGTTCGCACGCATACAGATGTCACACAAAAATAATCGTTTAAATCCGTTCCAGAGCCTCAAAATGGATATTTTCGTTGAAATATGATATCCACAATTTTTGATGATTAATATGATTTCTTCACTTTAAGGAAGTAAAAACTATTTTTATTCAAGTTTTGGTATTTATCAGCATTTTCTACACTTTTATTGTTTAATTTTTAAAAACGTGTTAAAAAGTAAACTGAATCCAAATAGATATGTATGTAAAATAAGGCAAAGCAATAGTTTTGTTTTGGCGTAGCTTTTAATCAAGGCTATATTTCGACGTCAAGCAGGTACATGTCCATCTTCGTCAGGAGTAAAGCCATCTGCAACGAAGGGAAAGCCGCTGTATTTTTACCCGACAAGAATAAAGCGAACGAGAAGGTAGCGCCAACTATAGACAGAAATAGGAATGAAGTTAAAAAAATTATGTTAATTTTAAAAGCGTTAGGAAGGACTGGATATGAATTAATGCAATAAACTTAAATCTTTGTGAATGTGAAGAGCTTCAAGAAAATCCAATTCACTAATGGAAGAAGCTTTTTGGGTAATAAACTTTCCCTCCTTTCATACCCAAAGTTAAAATTGCAATTAAATTTCCAGCTATGATTAGCTAGCAAAGCCCTTAATTTCGTCCTTTCAGACATATGATTCGTTTTCCTTGACGCAAAATTTTAATGCGGATTTAGTTTGGCCGATATGTCTGAAACTGCATTGACAAGATATAATTCCCTAGTATATTTTATATTCCCAAAGAATTAAGAATCGAACCATGGATTTTATTGATGGAGGCACGACAAAGTTATTAATGTTATTTCTAACAGCAGAATGTTTTAATAATGTTAGAAATAGCATTAATAGCCTTGTCGAACTTCAAATGCATTCATTATGAATGTAAATTAAATTGTAGAGACATTAGGTTATTTCGAAGCAGGAGACATGAAAAATGGACAATCCTCTCGTCGGGACTCGAACCTCGGACCTCTCGAATACGCGTCGAGTGTGCTGACCATTACAGCACGAAGGCATGCTAAGAATGCGGGAGAAGTACCTTATAGAGTATTAGCCACAAAAAGCTATGTCTATTTTTAATCCTTCTTTATCTGTAGTTCAGATGACAGGAGTGTTCAAGTTATTGATTACAAGTGATAATAAACTTCTGGAGAATAAAATACGTGTAAAATTGCATCTTTTAAAGATTAAAAAATTTCTAGCCCTGAACTTGTGTTAACTAATAGCGAGATATTCCCTTTTATCTTAAGCATACATGCAATGTTTTTAATTTCATGTGACCACTTGCTATGGTATTGCGTCAAGTTTTCTCAAAATAAATTCTTTTCGACGCCATTTTGCAAAAACTATTTTGTATATTGTTCCGTAATACCGATATTCGAAAGCAAAAATAAGAGTGGGTACAGGATATGATCACTGTAATAAAGAAAACTTAATATCAGTTCCTCCCTCCCCCAAAGGTTTTTTTCTAATAAAGCGTTCAGGAATTCGAAAATTGCATTTTCTTCATGCTATGTTCTTGCGGATGTCTTCAGGCATTGTAACTGTCTCATAAAGCTGTTTTAGGAACTAGTTATTAGGTTAGAGGTAAGTTACCTTAGTGTGACGGACTTATCTGACAAAAATTTATCTTTATTGCTTCATTTAAAAAAAAAATAACGCACAATCTGAAAACCACTGACGGAAAAGAATTTTTTAACAAAATAAAAAACATAAAAAAGATTTAAACCTATTAAATGTTTATCAAAACATACATAAACAATCGTAATAATATCGCAAAGAGAAAAAAATCAAATTTGCCGTATATTCCGGCGTATAACGTGCACCTTTAGGTATATTTGCTGTTTAACGCGCACCCTTCTCTTCGTGAAGAAACCTGAAAAATACGTGGGCAATGCTCTCATCTTTTGAAGCCTTTCATTCGACGATTTTCCCCAGAGCTTTTGAGCAATGGTATACTGAATTGACAAACGATAAGGGGAACAATATGCGTGTGGGGGAAATGCTTGAGGGCGTAAATTTCTAAAAAGGTGGTGTATTGTATTCAATGCAGATGTGCGCAAGAATGTTATTCTAGGGTTTTGAAAAAGGGGAGACATAATTTGGGCAAGATTGCTCTTCTGAAAAAAATAAATACGTGGAATTAGGAGTCAATTCTTTCTCTTTCTGTAATCATTTGAAGACGTGATTTTGAGGTGAAGATCGAAGGCTTTATTAAATCGCATTTGGCTTTAGTTGAAATACAATTGTTCCTTATAGTAGTAAATACAGCTTCTGCCAAACGACACAAACACAGCACTGGTTTCAAATGCAAAGTCATTGAAATTTGAGGAAGAAAATGGAAATCATGCTGCTGCAAGGGTGTTTGTTGTTGGTGAAAGCTCTATATGTGTGTGGAAGAAAAATGAAGTCACAGTAATTATTATTTTTTGAGAAGCAAAAGAAATTACTGCAACTTTTTCGCAACCGATTAAAAAACTTTAAAGAGGCCGGAGAGAGACATTTGAACTCATTTTTTTTTTTTTTTTTTTTCTTTTCCTCTTTCTAATTCGCGGTGAGATCGGATTAGCTTTCTCTTTGCTTTTCGTTGTATTTTAACATTTTAGCAATAGTTTAAAGTATAGCTAGTGATTGTGTTGCGTGATACTGTGATATTGTACGAATATCTCTGACGAAAATTCGGACGTTTTCTTGAGATAAGAATAAATTTTATTAACTTTTTTTTTATCGACCTGTGTATTGAATCTATTACGAACCCGTACGAATGCAATATTATGTTTATTTGCCTTAAATTGGGAAAAAAATGATTGCAAATGGAAGGGAAAACTTTACAGCGTTTCTCAAAGGCTTCGGAAAGATTTGGACAAATTCATATGTTTTCAGAAATATGCTATTGACATAAGAAGGCAAAAAAATTATTTACTGTCACATATTGGAAATATGGACGAAGCTCCAACAATTTTTGATGTGATGGGAAATATAATAATTTATTTTGAACGAACAAAAATGGTTCACATGAAAACAAAGAGGTCACGAAAAATCTCACCTCACCGCAGTACTTTCCTTCTTAGCAGATGGTGTAAGATTAAAAACCATGGTTATTTTTAAAAGAAAGACAGTGCCGAAATGTAATTTCGCGAATGGTATTTTCATTTATATTCATGAGAAAGAATGTATCCACAAAAACGGTATGAAACTGTGGATAAGAGATGTTTGACAAAAGCATCATGTTGGCTTAAAAGAATCCAAAAAGTCTTTTAGTTTGAAACATGTTCAGATCCCATCTAACGAACAATACCAAGAAATTGATGAAAGAGTGGCAGTTTTTCCAGGCCGTTAACGCCATTGATTCAGCCTTATCACTAAACCTTTCAAAGAAAATTTAAAAAGAAAATTTTAAATTTGGAATATGTGGATGTTAGAAGGTTAAAAAACATTTATAAAAGGACGCCAAATGCGTCATGCCAGTCCAGAAACAGTGTGTGAGTGGATAATGCGGTATAGAACGAAATTAATCCCGACGTAATTCAAAAGTCATTTAAAAAATATAATACACTGGTGTGCAAAAATTAAGGACGAAGTCGAAAAATTAGCATATCAGCTGAACGAAGAGGCAGAGCGGACAGAGAGACCAATCAGGTGATTAAGTAAGGTGATGTACTGTAGCACATGCGCAGATATGCAGGTAGACGTAATGGGGGAGTGTCTGAGTAGTATAAAGCATGTTGTCGGTGTAAGATCAGTATTTCTGGCAAAGAGATTGCACGCCGTATAGCAGTTAAAATCACACCGAGTTGCTGCCTCAGCGAGAAATGGCGAATAATCAATCTGTTAGACGACATCTGGATGCTTTTACCCGAGGTCGAATCATTGGGAAGTTGGAGGAAGGCCGCAGTGTGACAAGTGTGGCTGCAGAGTTCGGAATTGCTCACAGCATCGTTTCACGACTTTGGAGACAATTTCAAACTACAGGAACAGCTATCCGGGGGTTTAGTAGTGGTCGTCCACGAGGAACCACACCCGCAGATGACCGGTATATTGCCTTACAGGCCAGAAGAAACAGGCGGCAGACAGCGGGAGAATTCGCTAGACATACGACACAGGTGACTGGACGACCGATATCGCGTTTTACCGTGGCCAGAAGACTGCACGGTGGTGGTCTGTTTGCACGACGCCCTGTACGGTGTGTACCTCTAACGCCTGCCCATCGGAGAAGGCGTTCTCTGTGGTGCCGGGAACACCGGAATTGGAGAGACAATGAATGGGGACGAGTACTCTTTACAGATGAGAGCAGATTTAGTCTGAGTTGCGATTCTAGACACATACACATCTGGACAGAGCGGGGAACACGCAATAACCCCTTCAACATCATCAAAAGGGACTGTTTTGGAGGTCGCGGAGTTCTCGTTCGAGCAGACATAATGCTTGGTAGCCGGACCGACCTTTATATCTCCGAAGGAGGTTCGTCACCTGGAAGTGCTGTTGTAACGAGGTTCTTCTTCCTTACATGGGTCTTTTCACAAGGGCTATGGGTCCTCAGTTCCTCTTCATGGACGACAACGCTCCACCTCATCGCACAGTTACTGTCGAAGAGCTGTTGGAGAGTGAAGATATTGAACACATGGATTGGTCGGCAAGGTCTCTGGATCTAAATCCCGTTAAGCATGTACGGAACTTACTAGGGAGACCCGTGGCAGCACGTAACTTATCACCATTAAAGATTCCGAAACTGCGATTGGTGCTACAAGAGGAATGAGCAGCAGTGTCTCAACAGCTCATTAACAACCACATATCCAGCATGCACAAATGATGTGAAACTTGCTAGCAGTCAGGGGAGATCATATCCCCTATTAAAGACCGGCTATTTCTTGCTGGACACCCAGCACAGGGATGTTTCGGCCTTCAGTCGCATTGCGCTCCATGCTACTTTTTCAATAAAGCTTCTTTTTATCCCTCTGATTTCTCTTTTAGTAAGTGTTGCTTACATTACTCATGTCCTTACGTATTGGGGATCTTATGGTATTAAATGTGTTGATTTGGAAAGCTTTTGTACAAAGTTATATTGAAAAAACTGTCTCGTCCTTAATTTTTGCACACCAGTGTCTATCTAATAGTCTAGATGGAAGGGAAGATGGTTATTTATTTATGGATCAGAGTTACAGTGATGGTGAAGATGAAACAGCATTCGATGATGTGCCTAAAGACATAACGGAAGACTAATTTGACGAACTTTTCAGGCGGTCCGATAATGGAAATTTTAAAGTTCATTCTTGTATTAAAAGTGCACATTATACGACGGAACATATGTATTTATTTTCCATCTGAAATCTTAAAGTTTGGTACTTGAAAGACATTTGTTTCTTATATTTTATAATTCAAACAAAGAATCAATTTATATTTTGTTATTTAAATATATTGAAAGCTAAATATTAAAATTTGAGAATGCCACTTATTTCAAATAATTCTTCATGTTTTATTTATATTAAATAACATACTCTAATGTAAACTAAAAATAAATAAAGTATTAAAACATTTTAAGTTTTCATAGAACAATTTTCAAGAGGGACAAAACATTAAAATAATCACAACCTAGTCTCTGTCTCTTATTTATTAAATTCTTCTTCGCCGCGTAAATAAAAATATATATCTATGTATGTTAATAATTATAAACTTCTTTATTTCTTACCACAGCTTGACACTTGATAGCGCTTCGACTACTTTGGTAAAATTTGTAGCCTAAAAGGTAAATTACTAGAAATTATCTTAATCATGGATTGTAGATGCTCTTCTGTCAGTTGGGTTCTTATTAATTTTCAACTGTGCGAGGAAGGTGTTTACATATATGATGAATCTGAACAAAGGGGCAAAACTTTACGGGGTGATAGAATGCAGTTATACGAGCAATATTCGTCATACAATGTGTGGTCGAGACACAAACGGTGAGAAGTTAAAAGGTAATTTCTCATTGAAACATTTAAAGAATTAACACAAGAATGAGAGGAGATACTTCAGAAAACATTTTATTAATAGGAATGTAACTGATGTACATGTTCAAAAAAATTACTCAGAAGGCCTCCCGCCCTCTGTAATGCAGGCGGATAGGGCCTGACTATCATTTGCGAAGACACTAAGCATTTCCCGAATATTGCCGACAACAGCGGCGACCTGACGACTAGATCCATATTCGTTGCAACGGGGCATTTGCAGATTAGGCTTTCATATGACCCCACAGAAAAAAATCCGAACACGAGAGATCCGGTAATCTTGGTGGCCAAGCTATGGGACCACCTCGACCAATCCATCGTCCTGGAAATTTCGTGCATCGTATTGCCAGCCATCGTCTCGGGTCTCGGCAATCTACGCTAAAAAAAACGCTGATGGGTGCGAGGGCTGACGATTTTTATACCATTTACAATGCCACTTAGCAGCTGGCCGTTTGCGTTCCGCCCAGACTGTATATGACGATTATTGCTTGTGTGACTGCGGTCTAAGTTCTCCCCCCCCTTGTTCAGATTCACCCTGTATAAGCATATTCACAAACAAAGTAGTAATTCTTTGTACAAGATTTCATAACTGAGCTTATTTATTTTTTGACAAGTACGAATAAAAATTAATAAAATCTGTATTTTCAAATTTTTGAATAACATTGTATATCACTCTGTGAATTAATTAGCTGCAATTATAGATTTTCTGATGCGTTATTCATGTTTGTTTTTAGTTATAATGACGTAAACTCGGACTTCAAATAACTACAATCCTGAAGTCTTTTCAATACGAAATTTGCAACCAATGCTTAATTAAAATGTATCTGCGGGCCAAATGAAACGGCAGCCCGCCAGTTTGAGACCACTGCTATAAGCAAAGGTTTTCTAAAGTAGTGGCAGTCAACTTTTATACCCTCGAGAACCAGTTCCATTGTTGGAGCTATGAATCACGAAGTACCTTACCTGTACCTATTAGGAACACGTACCTTACCTGTACCTATTAGGAGCACGTACTGCAGTAATAAGCATCTGTTATTTCAGAATTCTTGTGTATTAATTTCAGATTATCTTTGTAAACAGTTCTGCAGATAGAACATCGTTTCCAAAATTACACAATTTGGATATGCCATTAGGATTAGAGGTTGACGATGCATCCGGAACTGATTCAAAGAATCGATTCACTTAACTCTGCGAAGTTATAGCTCTTTTACAGTTAACGGACAGCTCTTGTTGGCAGCGTGCTAGGAATAGAGATCTACAGTCTGATTCACCAAAAAAAAAAAAAAAAA
>KK118803.1:770357-853961 GCA_000611955.2 Stegodyphus mimosarum | reverse complement strand
CAAAAAAAAAAAAAAAAAAAGGCGGAGCTCTTTTTTGGAAGCGTGCGAAGAATGTTCGATTCTCATTTTAGGGGAGAAAAGAGTAATTATCCTCCCATGTTAAAAATTAATTAAATTTTTTTTTATTTTCCAACTTTTTTATTTTTTTTTTAAAGAATTTCATAGTTATTCTGTTTAGAAAGGAGATTTTAATGAATCTTAAAACTACAACTAAAAGAAATCAATTCAGAGAGTTAACGTTTGATTGCGTCGATTTTTCCAGTCCCACCGCTCGTTCAATTCATTTCGCTCTTCGCTAATCGGATCCCAGTCTCATTCCTCGCTCGATTTTTTCCGCTGTTTTCTAACTGCTCTTGATTCACACTTACTCCCTATCTTTTTCATCAGTTTTATTGTTAGTGAGTGGTAAATCATAAAAAAAGAAACGATTCAATTCAGTGCGCGAATGGTTTTAATGCGATCTCATAAAAAAAAGGTTCATCTGTTATGAATTAAATTATTGTTCATCTCTTGTTAATTAAATTATTCTCAGAATTTTCCCCGCTTAGTTTTCGTATGAGAAAATTAGTAGAAAAAAAAGGGGGAACACATGACTAAATACGTTATTTTTGTAATCTTTCAAGTATTTTTGATCTGAACCTGAAATTCAGTGGGTTTGTAAAACTTTAAATTTATTGATTTCCTTATCGGATCCATCTGAAGAATATCTGCAATTTCCTTCTTTAATGATAGGATAATTAAAATGCTTTAATAACTGGATTCCACTTGTTTTAACAAAATTTGGTCTTTCAGATCAGTTTTTCCATCGTACAATGACAGTTCGACAGCGAACAGAAACGTTGATCAGAGATTGGCAACTGCAATCTTTAGCTTTTCTTTAAATTTATTTTAATTTTAATTTTTTATTTCTTTGTTTAACATCCTTAACTCTTATTCACAGCCGCTTTTAGGTCTGTGAGTTTCATCGAAATTACTTTTTATGCCGGTGTTTTTTTTTTTTTTTAAACTTTCTGGGCCATAGCCATATCGTTCTTATTCACCTTGTCCATGACTTTCTGTAGCTTGCCCACTAAGCGTAAAAAGCGATTCGTATTCTATTTGCGACCTCCTTTTCCATGTCACTCATAGCAGTGAAAGACAACTCAGTATTCGCAGCGATGCTCAGCATATATATGAATTGCATGCTCTCAAACTCAGAAAATTATCAGTTTAAATATCAGTACGGCAGATGAAAACAATGAAGAATATTTTCTTTTATCCTCCTTTTTCAATGCAGGTCATCAAGTTTAACTCACTTAAAAAAATATGGTTGTAACAAATAATGATTTATCCTTTTAAATGAGACTTAAATGAGAAATTACTTAATTAATGAGAACTTATTTTAAATGAGATTTTTAACAAAATATTCTCATGACGCAAATTAAATATGTTTAATAAAAATATACTATTCGGGAAGGAAAAAAAAAATCTGAAAGGATTCAGATTTGAATGTCGCATCAGAGGATTTGTTAAGTTTTTTTTTGTTCTCGCTGAGCATCGCAGTTTACTAATCTGCTCTTGGAATCGTTCCTGTTACCGTAATTTTTCTGTTTCTAGCTTTCTTATTAAGCATCGCTTTCTTCGCATTTACGACGCGTAAAATTTAAGATCGAAATAACAAAATCTTTAAAAACAGAATATCTTCAAGAATTCCCCATAGAGTGTTAGGGATTGCCATACTTTTTTTTTATATTCCCTATATTATAAATTTGAAAACCAAAAGAATTATCATAAAAGAAAAAGTACATAACGATTTAAATGAGACCAACTAGTTTCATTTTGCAAAAGTATTTAATATTTATAATTAAACATCTGACGCTCTAAATACATTTTTATTTAAACCAGTCATATTAAAAAGTAAAAAAAATATTTTTAAGAACTTCGTTTATCGCTTTTCAGTCACTTTGTTTGCTACTCAGTAACAGAAAGATTAAATATAAAAGTTAAATATTTTACGCTTTTCTGAATGGTAACACGCTAATGCTTGGAGATAACACGTATTCTAATTTAGGCAGAGGCAATATAACTTTTTATCTGAAGCATTCTATTAGACTCAGAGGCAATGAATGGACTCTCAAATAACCAAATTTGTGGATTAAAACTAGAAGATAAATATTTTACATTTTGCCGAATGGCAATAGTATGGCGAGCTGGAGATAAAAGTGTTTTATTTCAAACAGTGTTGCCACTTCTTGCTTTCAAATGGCTGAGTTTGTTAAAAAAAAGTTGTTATATTTGCGCAAAATATGAAATAAGTCAAAAACAAATTCAAAGTTCGGTGATCAGAGGTATCATGTTCGGGTGGAGGATACATATATTTAAAATTCACTGCCTCTAGGTGTTGTTCTTTTTTCACGGTGCGAAGAATATGTGTACATACATATATAAAGTCTTTATTATTATTAGCCCAAAGGAGAGTCACCTAGAAAGGCTATGTGTCTCCAAACGGGATCCTACGTTGAATCATTATAAATTCTGCATCACAATTCAAACTGTTGCCACCAAATATTACCGCCTGGTACTATATTTAAAGAAATTGAATAATGAAGAATTTGCGTGAATATATGCATGTTTTTCGTATTGTGAATAACGAACGGTACATAGAACCATCAAATTTTGAATTATTTACTCCTCCACCCGAATAAGGACACCTGGAAGCTCGAATGTTGAATTTCGAATTTGTTTTATTGTATATTTCATATTTTGTAAAACTTTAACGAATTTTTGATTAACAAACTCAACCATTTCAAAGCGAGCAATGCAACACTGTATTGGGGGGGGGACATTTTTATCTCGAGCGCGCTAAACTGTCTGTCGGAAATTCCGAAGATAAGCTATTTTTAAATGTTTTGTGATATTGTTGTTGAATTGAATCGCATGTGATTCAAGTGCGAAGAATGTGATATTTAATATATAATGGTGATACACAAAACGTTAAAAAACGTCCCTTAGGGCGTAATATAAAATCTGAAAGCTTTCGGACTTTTTTTGGTAGTAAATTTTTTAATTTAATTTATTATTTTTATTTGCTTTCTCCCTGAAGACTATTGTTTTCGTTTTGCGATTTTGCGTCGAATCACTCTGAATGTACGTTTCACTTTTCAAATTGTTACTATCAAATATTCTCTCCCTGTTTTATATTTGAAGAAATTAAATAATGAAGAATCTACATAAATGTATGTATGTTTCTGCCATTGTGATAAAACAAAGGTTCCTAGAGCCATCCAGTTTTGAATGACGTAATCCTACTGCGAATATAGGCATCTGGAAGCCCAAATTTGAAATTTGGAATTTGTTTTATTATCTATTTCATATTTTGCAAAACGTTAAAGAATTTTTGATAAACAAACTCAAACAATTTAAAAGCGAGCAATGGCAACACTCTACGGGGGGGGAACACCTTTTTATCTAAAGCACACGGAACGGTGTATCGGAAATTCTAAGGATATACTTATTTTAAAATTATTTTGCGATATTGTTGTTGAACTGAATTGTATGGTTCAAGTGCGAAGAACATTATATTTAATAAATAAAGGTAACACACAAAACTTTAAAAAACGCCCCTTTGGACGTAATTTAAAATCTGAAACCTGTCGGATTTTTTTTTTGGTTATTTTATTTTTATTTATTTATTTATGTTTTCAAAATAGTACAGCGCCATAACATTTGGTAACAACAGTTTAAAAAGTAATTCAGACACAATCGTGATACGGACAAAAAACATAGCACGCCTAGTGCTAATAACCCAAAGAATGGTAAATTAATGAACTGATGGAAATTGAGTTACAAATCCCATGATATTTTCAAATAAATAAATAAATAAATAAATAAAAAGTCGTTAAAAACAAAAGAGTTTATTAGCATAACTCGGGAGATAAAGCGAAGGAAATAGTTATTCTTGAGTACAGATATTTATTATTTTTGTACTTTTCACTTCCTTTTAGACATTTTAATTTTTCTAGCTTTTGTGTATGTTCGTGTTTTGTGTTTTTTTGTTTCTCTTTTCTTTCTATAATCTGTCTCTCTACATACTTATAAATGTATAAAAGAGAGAGAGAGAGAGTACTTTTTTTTATGATTTCTGCCTTTTTAACCTTTTTTTAGTTCATTTTATATTTGTTAAATGATTTTAGCATAAAATAATTAAAGGATTAAAAAAAATATTTAAAACTTACGTAACATTCTTATCTTGTGTTTCGTTAAATGAATCAAGTATATTTTACCCTTTTATAGTCTTTTTCTTTGATATTAATTATTTATTTCTTATTTCATAAGTGACATCATTTATTGAAACATATAAGTAAACTGAATAAAAAAAGTGGTTTTGGAATAAGAGCTGGAGGCTTATTAGATTGACTTTGACATCGTCCCTTTAAATAGGTAAAATTGATTAAAGGTGTTTTTCTGCTTTTTTCAGCGTTTAGAGTAATTAGGATTTGCCAATAATGGATTAAGAATCCTGAATATTTCATAAATATCATTGTACTTTTATAGTAATAAATAGATGATAGCGTCAGGCCTAGTTTTCAATCTGTAAGTCCGCTACCCTATTTTTAAATCTGTAATCGTTCTTGTAATATTATGACATATCAAAAAGGTATATGTACTTACCTTGTAGAGACATTAGGTTATTTCGAAGCAGGAGACATGAAAAATGAGCAATGCCTTCGCCGGGAATCGAACCACGGACCTCTCGGTTACGCGTCGAGCATGCAGACCACTACACCACGAAGGCATGCGAAGAAGGCGGGACAAATACCTTATATACTCCCCCTTTTAAAGGGCGACTGGGGTTTTGGGGACTCAATCGCCAAATCGCGGTGGTGGAGAATCATCATCCACCACTTTTTTAGTTCGGGCGCCAGTTGTAGAGACATTAGGTATTTTTGGAAGCATCAGACATGAAAAATGAACAACGTCGTCGCCGGGAATCGAACCACGGACCTCTCGATTACGCGTCGAGCATGCAGACCATTACACCACGAAGGCATGCGAAGAAGGCGGGAGAAATACCTTATAACCTTACTCGAAATGTCTTTAATAGTTAAAAAAAATACAATTTTCAGATTTTAGTCTGTATTTAATGATTAATTATCAGATTAATTAATGTCAGATTTAATGCATTCTAAATCCTGTAAAAAAGAAAACGCCTTACTCGTGGCAGAGCAGTAAAAGAACTAGTTAATGAGAATTTTCCTTTTTTTCCCCGTGTGTAACAAGACTACGAGTATGCTTCCCCTAAAAAGTATTCCACGAAGGCATCCCTTCCCTTAGGCAAATAGATCAGTAATGCATAGCCATAATCCAACTAATCCTAATCCTTAAATAGAAAATAAAACAATATAGAGTGTTTGAAATATCTATTATAATTATAATAATGCTGTAAATGTTTGTAAAAATTATCATTAGGTTGTATTATAATTAAAGTGCGTTTTAAACTATGTTAACTAGTTGTACTGTAAATAATTCAAATGATTAATTTAAGATCTTATGATACAAATGGCAGAGCTCTTAAAATCGGCAGTTTCCTAGGCCGCGTGTATAATAAAAAACTTTATGACTCTTGCAGCGGCAGCACTTGCTACATTCGTTGGTAATAAAATGCTTGGTAATATATCATAACATATTATCACGTGATGCTACGAAACACCCACAAAACTTGGGAAAGTTCACCTAAAGATGTTTCCAATGTTTTTAAATGTAAAGCAAATTTAAAAAACGGCTGTACGAAAAATAATTTTAAGTTTCAACTAGTACGATAAGGGTAATAGGAAAGCAAGCATCGTGTATTATTTAAGATTTCTTCTAGCCCACCAACGATCGAGTGGTAAAGTAGCTGAACACTGGCAGTTTGACCGCGGCTCGAATCCTAGCCAGCGGGCTGACTGCATGGGTGTTTTAATAGTTTTTTTTTTCCACATGTAACGTAGATACGCACCAGTTTTTCTTTGACAGTCCTTCTTGAAGGTATCTATCCTCTTAGACACACAGATCCCTCGTATCTTTGCCGTAATTAAATAAACCAAACCAAACTTAAAATTGCTTCTATTTAACTGGGAAATGCAACGTTTATCTTGATACCTTCACTATAAACTCGAGTATAGTGATTTATTATACTTAACAAAAGTCATAAAAATTTAATATTATTATTTAATTCGTAGGATAAATATTTTTGTTTGTCTTTTCTTTTATTCAAAAGGGGATGTATCTGTGAGTATGCGAGTTCGTCGCTCTGTGAAAAGGCAATACCAAATTTTGCACACAGTCTTGCACCCGAACTCGTACACCTCCAGGCCTGAACTTTGAATTTGTTTTTATTTATTTTACGTTTTCTGCAAATTTAGCGAACTTTGTATTTAGAAAGATTCACGAACTCTCTGCATATGTTATTTCCAAACGCACGTGCCTTTTATTACCCGAACAAGAGAAATTAAAATTTGAAAATTACATTGAATAAATGTCGGCAAAATTGTTTTAAGGGACGTTTTATCTCCTTTTCTTAAGAGCAGGTTCTTTTTCCATGAAGCGAGAAGATTGCATTTATGCACCAAAACTCGGCTGGGGTTCCGCAATGATCGATCCTGGGACCAATTTTATGTCTTCTGATATATGTAAATGACTTGTGAAAGTTCTGCCAGGATCACAATTCGTTACTAGCATGTTGTGCTGACGAAATAGCTTTTCTTATCAAATTTAAAAAGTCGTGTTTCACCATTGAAAGTATGCAAAGAATGGTCAAAGGAGTGCTTGACCTGAAAACAGCTGACAGGACAGAATTTTTTTTTTAGCAAAATGAAAAATTGCATAAAATAAAAAATATTTTAAATAAATTAAAAATTTCTTTTATTAAATATTCAACAAACGTACGTTAACAATTATAATAGTAAATCAAAGGGAAATGTGATAGAGGAATGGTTGGAAATATTGGAAAATTCAACACCAATCTTGATAAATTACAGATTCTTTTCATTAGAAAATTCAAACTTGAAAATAAAATACTGAAATTGGTGATTCTGATCCAAAATATGGCGTCTAAAAATTCAATAAATTCAAGTTTCTGCTGCTCGAAATCTCGAAAGAAGAATCTTGAAAAATCAAATCTCTTTCAGGTGATGTTCGAACTAAGACCACAGCAGCCAATATCAGGAGTGAGATCTCTTTTGAAATGACATTGGAGGGAAGGAAGAAGAAAAAGAAGTTTAAAGCCATTATGGGCCTTACCGTCGTCATTCGGGACTCTTGCTACTGAACGTTATCTAAATTGCACTGTTTTTTTCGTCACGGAAAACTAACCAGAAGGGAAACCAGGTTTTCAGAATGGGGACTGATAGGTATTTTGATGCACCTCCAGATCAGTGATCTCAAATGAATACTTGACCTGAAAACAGCTGACAGGACAGAATTTTAGTTTAGCAACATGAAAAATTGTCATAATAAAATAAAAAATGTTTTAAATAAATTAAAAATTTCTTTTATTAAATATTCAACAAAACATACGTAAACATTTATAATAATAAATCAAAGGGAAAAAATAAACTTTACAATTATCATCGATCTGAAATCTGAAGTTTGAAACCTGCAAAACGTTTTTGTTAGTTACACACTGTAATTCAAATATTAACAAATAAATACTAAATTTTTAGACTGACATTTCTTTCAGATAATTCTAAGATGTTTAAAAGCACCCTAATTTAAATTAAAAGTAAAGAAATTCGAAAGTCTTTCTATGTTTTCAGAGGAAATTTGCCAAATGGGACAAGACTTGACGATAAATAATAACAGCCCAGTCACTTTCTCTTATTTATTAAATTTTTCTTCGACGTGTAAATAAAAATACATATGTTTGCACGTAAATATGAAAGCATGTTATACATATGTTAAACTTCTTTATTTCGTACTGCAGCTTGATACTTCATGGCGATTCGATCCTGTTAAACTTTGAAGCCTTGGGGAGAGAAATTAGTAGAAATTATCTTCATAGCAGATTGTACTTACTCATCGATCAATGAGATTTTTAGCCTAAAGGGCGTTAGCCCAAAAGGGCTATTAATTTCGTTTTGGCATTTCGCGTCGATTCACTTTCTGCGTTGATTTACTTTTCAAACTGTTGCCACCAAATATTACAGCCCTGTATTATATTTAAAGAAATTAAATAATGAAGAATCTGTATTAATGTATGTATGATTCTCGCATTATGATAAAATGAAGGTACCTATAGCCATCCAATTTTGAATAACGTAATCCTTCACCAAATATGGGCATCTGAAAGCCCTAATTTGGAATTTGTTTTATTATCGATTTCATACTTTGTCAGATATTAAAGAGTTTTTCATTAACAAACTCAAAATTTTCAGAGCGGGAATGACAACACTATACGGGAGGGGGGAAAAATTATCTTCAACGCGCGAGACTGTGTATCCGAAATTCTAAAGATATGCTAATTTAAAATTATTTTGCGATATTGCTGTTGAATAGAATTTTACGGTTTATGTGCGAAGAACATGATATTTAATAAATAAAGGTAACACACAAAACCTTAAAAAAACGCTCCTTTGGGCGCAATGTAAAATCTGAAAGCTTTCAGATTTTCTTTTTTCTTTTTTTCTTATTAATTTTCAACAGCGAAAAAAAACTGTTCATACGTAAATGTATTCCCAAACAAAGCGATTATTCTTAGAGCGAAAATTCGTGACTGAGCTGATTTGTTTTTTGATAAGTACAAATAAAAATTAAAAAAGTCTAGCTTCAAATATTTGAATACAGAGCCGTGCCAAGATACTTTTTTACTTGATACAAGAAGGTAAATGCGCGCCCCTATATATATATTAAAATAGCTATATTCGTATTAAACAAAAGTTACTGTAGTAAATCAAATATCATAATTCTTAAAGTATTTTTTAATCGTAGCATTATGAACCAAAAAATAATGTAGCCAATTATTTATAACTTTCAAAGGAAAATGTTAAAAAAATCCTTTTCTGATAAATAAGAAATAGCATTGAAATGCACATTGCATTAATTTCCAGGTTTTCTTGCAATTCTTCCTATTGTTTTATTAATTTAAGTTTGCTGAAGCTTATTTCCCCTAATAATAACCGACAAATTTAAAAGCATAATTAAAGTAATTTCCGAATTCGCATAACCAATTTGGCTTCTCTTCTACCGATTCACCTGAGGCAAGTGCCTCACTTACCTCACCCTTATCCTGGCTTTGTTTGAATAACATTTACATACATTGTAAATTAATTAGTTTCATTTATAGATTTTCTTAATCATTATTCTTATTCATTTTCAATAGAAATGAAAGTAATATAAATTCAGACTTCAAATAACTAAAATTTTGAAATCTTTCAAGACCATTTTTGCATCAAATACATAACTGAAATGTCTTCGCGGGCTTCGGAAGCCACATGCGGGCGACTAGTGGGCGACCACTGCCTTAGGTTGAAAGTTTACAGTGTTGCAAACCAGGAGTTGTTTCAAACCGAAAATTTAAAAGCGAATTATTTAACTAAGTAAAAATTTATTGACCAAAATGAGTAGGAGATCTTGAAATGCACCTTGTCAACAAAAGTTTTTACCCGTCATTTCTTTTTGGCCATCGGTCATAGACATATACTTCCAGTTATAAAAATGTTTCAAATATCGCAAAGATTTATGTTTTCGTATTTTTAAAAAGTGTATTTAGTGTAAAATGAGAAATCTGACTTTTTGTACGTCCTAGCGTTCCCAATACATATATTTAGGAAAATGGTTGAAATGGAAAATGGTGTGCTCATTATAAAAAAGAAGACACAGGACGTTTGACTTTTGTACTAGAACTGGACGATTCATTCCGGAACCGATTCAAACAACTGAACCTAAAAGTAACTTTTTTTTTTAATAAATATAAGAATTCAGCCACTATTTTATGAAAAAAAAAAAACTATTTTATGAAAGAAAAGCCTAAATAAATGAGATTATTCACAAGTTATATTGATTTCTCCTCCCCTTGCAAAGCTATTTTACGGTGCGAAAAGGTGCATGTTATACTTAAATAATTCCCTTAAGAATGATCGGTAACTTCTACTATCACCGTTTTGACCTTTCTTAGTTAAAAGTTTTCTATTCTCGTTGATGCAATACAAAATACCATTTTTTTTGTTTGTTTTGCTTTATGACATTCATTTGTATGAAAATTTAAATATGAAAGCAAAAAGAGTTAAAATGGTGCCTGTTTTTTTTTCCAAAGGGGAGTTAATTTAATTAAATACTAGTGTTTGCTAATGAAACTCATACAGCTTTGGTTTAGGAACTGTAAGAAACCATAAAAAATTCTTGAGCTGAGTATTTAATCGTTTATTGTTGTTACTTCTCCTAGTCTGACAGGTAACATCAGATCCATGAACGCCATGAAGTTTATCATGGTGAGGAGCGCATGATTGTGTCTGTCGTTGGCGTACGCTTTGAACACCTTTGCTCCGTTTAGTCGGTGGTTTTTCGGTCATAAGAAGTCTAAGCCGAGCTTCTTTGCTAGGCAACCAGACCTTGCTACTTCACAAAAACTTGTGGAGACATTAGGTATTTTTTGGAAGCAGGAGACATGAAAAATGAGAAACGCCTTCGCCGGGACTCGAACTACTGACCTCTAGAATACGCTCCCAGCGTGCTGAGCACTACACCACGAAGGCATTTGAAGAAGGTGGGAGAAGGTGGGAGACCCCCTTTTAAAGGGCGATTGGGGGTTCAGGGAACCCAATCGCCAAATTCCGGTGGTGGAGAATCATCATCCACCACCTTTTTAGTTCGGGTGCCAGTTGTAGAGATGTTAGATATTTTTTGGAAACAGGAGACAGAAAAAATAAGCAACGCCTTCCCGGGACTCGAACCATGGGCCTCTGGAATACGCGCCTAGCGTGCTGACCACTACACCACGAAGGCATGCGAAGAAGATGGGAGAAATCCTTTATAAACTGGTCTAAGAATTTTGCCTAAATATTCTAACTTTTTAACTTTAGGCCAGCTTGGTATAAGAACCGATCCACCACAATGAAGCAAACACGTACTGACATTCACTCGATGGTTTCACTGAGCCAGCTGTACATTAACGCATGCGCAATATTATGTTCCCTGATTGGCTACGGGTCAAACCCAGCTTACTCAGGTGTGAATAGAGTTAATAACTTTTGCATTTTATAACACAAAACCCACAAAACTTTATGCCCCAAAAAGCGTAGTGCCTTTTTCTACTTTGAAGAAGAATCGCCCGGAGAACGGGACCAAGAATCTCCCACTGTTCTTTCTCTACTGCCAAACCTAACCGAGAGGTTTTTCAGCTCGTCGAGCATCTTAAGTTCCTTGCAACTGCAATATACATTTACAAACATCCAAGCGGTGCTATAACTTACTTTAATTCAGATAAAGTGCGTTTTGGTGTATCGAAATAAATAGAGGGATGCATCAGAACGTATGTAGATAATAAATTTCTTACTATAAGTAAATTTACGTAGCTATCTATATGCATAAATTTGATATATGTAGTATAACGCATAAAATTAAGAAGAGCTGTGTCACTTACGATAAAAGTAAACGACATTTATTGCAGTAACACTTAAAAATATTTTCCCAACAAGTTTATTGATAACTTGTATTATTCCACAAATATATATATCATGAAGTGGAGTTGAATGCTTCATAAGGTGAAGTAGCTGAACGCGATTATATAAACATGCATACTTCGGCTATGATATGTATAGGGTATATTCTATAGGATATTATTCCGTTTTTTTTAGTATTACTCTTAAAAACTCTCATATTTAAGATGTTAAAATATCTATTATGTTGGATTCGGACATTTTCCATTTCTTTTTGGCATTATTTAGCCTTTTTTTTCATCAGCTAGGTAGAAGGAGAAGGCTAAAATGCCATAATGGCACTTTTCGTGGTATACTAGTCTTAACGCTGTCCTTCATTTTATATAGCAGCAGAGCGGTATAACCGCTGAACATTGGTAGTTTGAGCCAGTGTTATTATACACTGACTACCAATAAGTATTTGGACACCTGCGATAGAAAAGAAAAACTAACTTTATTCAAAATCAATAGTTGGTAGAGCCTCCACGAGAGGTAATTACAACGTGGACCCTCCGGGACATACTTTCCACAGGTCTTTGTATGACTGCTAGTGGTATTTTCTCCCACTCGGCTTGGAGAAGACATAAAAGTTCCTTCGCCGATTTTGCACGGGTAGTGCACCCCTGAATTCGGCGATGCAACTTGTTCCAGAGGTTCTCGATAGGGTTCAGGTCTGGACTCTGGGCAGGCCAGTCCATTCGATGAACTCCATTGGCACCATACCAAGCCTTGGTTAACGTCGAAATATGACAACTGGCATTGTCGTCCTGAAAGTAACAGGGGTCCAACCCGTAAAACTGCCACAATGTAGGAAGCACATTGTCATCCAAAATAGTGCAGTAGTCATCGGAGTTGAGCTTAACATGAATGGGGACCAAGGGTCCCAGCCCATACCAGGAGAAATACCGCCACACCATAATTCCACCTCCGCCGAACTTGACTGTTGGCACAATGCATTCTGGCAGGAGACGTTCTCCAGGTAGACGCCAGACCCAGACCCTGCCATCCGAACGGCAAAGGGTGAACCTTGATTCTTCACTCCAAAGAACCCGTTTCCACTGATCTACGGTTCAATTTCGATGTGCTTTGCACCACATTAACCGAGCAGCGCGGTTGGACTTTGTGATCAAAGGCTTATGGGCAGCAGCACGACCATGAAAACTAATAAACAGATAGCCCTCCAGTACATTGCCATAACATAAATAATCCTCAATCCAGCATTTTGATTAAGAGACCTATATTTTAGTTATAGTTTTTCATTCAGTTATTTTTACTTGTAATGAACTTTGCTTTAATGAACGTCCTCTCTTTCTGTCTCTGTATGTGGGCGTATATAATATGTAATTCATGATTTTAATTTTTATCCCGCTTAATTTTAGGAGATTCTCCTTTTGGTTCCGAAGGCGTGGGAATCTAACCAATCGTGCTGAAAACGAATACGTCTAAGAACCAAAATATTACCATATTTCTTGAAAGTAAAATGCATGAAGTGCTCAAAAAGTGAATAACAAGGTAAGAAAGAACATTGTTTGTTTATCTCTAATTTCTATGTATCCAATCAATACATTGTTCCTTAAAGTGTAAATTATTCTCCTTAGACAAAGTACAGGGGAATGTGCGCTTTTAGTAAAATTGCGTCTTGTATATAAATATCTGTCTGTTAGTTATATTTGCTTATATTTAATAATATTCATATAAAATAAAGAACTGTTTATATTAGGTATGTATAAATTTATTGCTCTACTAAATCTAAGAATCAAAATTATTACTGCTGTTTTGAGGTTACGAAGATTTTGTCAGTAATGAGGAACCGTGTAACTATTGTAGCTATGTGAAGCAACTATGTGATTAATATTTAATAAGCATTGCACAGTTTTTATTTTAAAATTTTTCTTTGCGGGCATCAAAACCTGCATTTTTGACAATATGAAGTGTGAATCTGAATCTACTGTGCAGGTTTTTTATTTTTAATTATTGAAATTTTATGTGTTAAGTATGATATCTTCACGCAGCGTTTTACGTATAATGTGTATTTGTGCATCTGTGTTTTACGTATTTGCGTGTTTATATTCAAAGGCATTACATCCACTTACATTATATACCGTGTTTCCTCACGCATTTTCTTCTTTTATTAACTAATTTTATCGTCCGAAAATCGGAGGGGAAAATTGTACGAGTAATTTAATTTTGAAAGAACACGGTCACAAACAAAAAGTAGTCTTGGATTATCTATCACAAATGCGACGTGTCAAGCTCAGTTTCCTTGTAAATCCCCAGGGGCCCTTGAATGAGTCTTGACAACACTTCTCAAGCGGGACAATGGAGGAACAAAGGGGGCGAACAGAAAACCCGGCTTTCAAAAGATCGAACACATCAACAGTAGGTAAGGCTACAATGAGCTGGAATGTAAAGAACAGAAGTAAGGTGAAATTACTTGTTAAGAAAGTATCTTAAGTTTGAGAAGACCTGCCACGTCCGGGTAGTTTAACGAAATATCTGCACAAAATATGTTTCAAATAATAAATGCAAGGGAAAATAAAATGGATGAAATGCTAATACAAATTGAACATATGGCATAAAAATAAAAGAAATCGAGGCAATACAACTTGCGAATAAACTAGCTCTCAGAGGAAAGAATAATGTACAAAAGAAGAAGGGAAAAAGTGCGAGAATATTTTTTAAATTTTCAGAACTTTACGCTAACTTAGGGGGGGGAATACGCTAAGAAATATGGTATATATCAGGTTATGTTCTAGAGACATTAGGTATTTTGGAAGCAGGAGTGATGAAAAATGAGCAACGCCTTCGCCGGGAATCGAACCACGGACCACTCGGTTAGTTGTCGAACGTGCTGACCACTACACCACGAAGGCATGCGAAGAAGGCGAGAGAAATACCTTATAATGTGAAAGAATGCGCCATTAAGATGCTTCCGACCACGGAGGTGAACCAAGCGTAATTATATACCATCACCGCGCATAAATCTACTAAGTTACAATGTTGAGTTTTATGTACTAAAAGCAATCTCTATATTTTCAAAGTTTTTCCTGTTCACAGTTAGTTCATATTACTACACGATCTAAATACCTGAAACAAACGCTCTGATTTATACTTCTTGCTGAATGAAAACAGTCCTTGCTATTAAAATTACCAGTAGTTCAGGTATTATTAAGCTTGATAACTACAGACTCTAAGCGTTATCCTCTTTACCTGCTTTAAATTCTGATCATTTCAAACATAATGTTATTCACAGTTGTTTCTACTTACGCAGTGTCTTGAGGTTTTCTCTATTTTTGAGTGTGTTGGACATCCACGTTGTCAGGGCATAATCCATGAGTTTCTTTAAGTGCTACATTCTTGTATTAACACAATGAAAGTTATAATGAACCGTGTCATCTTCCTCTCCGCACTCACAGAAGGGAGTAACCCTTAGTCTGAATCTGTTGGGTATACTGGGAATGATCAATGACCTGTCAAGAATTGTGTTAGGCTAGTACGGTGGATCTTGATTTCCATGTTAACTTTTGGCAATATGGGAAATGCTCTTCGTTCTATCTCTGCCTCTGACAATTTATTTCGCCAATTTTATAGCAAGCTTATTAAAGTCGCTCTTTTAATGAGAAATGAAGGACGTTTTGTAGTATTATTCTAGTAATTCCGCGCCTTTAGGTGCTGCCTAGGCGGAAGGTCCACGGCTTCATTGCCTTGAATCTCTCTACAAGCGGGAACCAATTTTAGAGTGGATCTTTGTGAGATGATCATAGCCAGACGCCGTTTCTGAATTTGGTATACCAAAGGACTCTGGCTGTTTTGTGCTGCGATAGCCGCTAGACTTGATGCTGAATCGCTGACTATGGAGAATTTCTGCTACTGATATGCGTTAGTGTGCTTAATTGCAACGCGGACAGCTAGAAGCTTTGCTTGGTATACCAAGTTGTTCAGTCCGAGGTTTCTCTTCCAATCAAATGTTACAGTACCATTTTCCAGTCTATAGAAGGCGCTACACGTGCCGTTCTCTTTTGGAGCCATTTGTAAAAAAAATTATTATTGCTGCTTTGAATTGGTTCTCCGTTTATGTTGATGGCGTCGGAGAGATTAAAAGCAGCTGGATGAAAATTTTTGCAGATGTTTTGCTCCTTATAGTCTAAGGGTTGATAACTGTGACCCCAGAATGTTGACGTTTGACCCAGCCTGATCTCCCATGCGACAGTTGCCTCCCTTTCAACTATCAGATCTAGGGGTGAAATTCCTGCCAGTTATTGTAGGGCTAGTGTTGAAGTGGTGCGGTAAGCCGTGCATTTTTTAAGGTAATGTGTATGTATTATAATTTTATCACAATAGTCAAGAGCAATGTAAGTAGACAGACAAGGTTAGGCTCTTCCTAATGCTGCCGTTGAATAACGTTGCTTCATTTACAGAAGTGAAAGAAACACAGCTTTGGAGCAGACGAAGGGCCAGTGACGTCAAAGATTTCTGGTTGCGAAGAGCAAACTTTGTATTACAGTAACCTTGGGAAAACAGGAAATGAGCTAGCGAAATTTTAAATTTAAATATACAATTAAAGAAATATTTCTTTAAAGAAGACACTTCTTCGCAAATAATTGTATATTACTAGATGTCAGCATTAGTGTGTGTATGCATATATATACAATGAAATCTTCTTAAGACCACCATTCTTGGTATAAGATGATTTTTGACCCAACGGTGGCCGAATGGATAGTTAATAGACACTAATAGTTCAGTGTAGTTATACACTAATAGTTAATACACTAATAGTTCAGTGTAGCTAAATTCTGGTAAACTGGTTGCTAGATGGGCGTTTTTGTACATTTCTCCATATGTAACGTAAATGTAAACCAGAATGTCATATACTAGGGCTCCCTTCCGTTAGGCAGGTAGTCTTAGTGTGCTTCGCTGTAGTCAAATAATCAATTCAGTCCAAGCAATTTTGGTCTTTTTTGGAGTAGTCGCGAATAAAAAGTGATGCTGAAACCTGGTACATATTATTTATATTCTAAGAAATTGCCATGAGAAATTTCATTACATTAAACTGCATTTAGTATCACTTTTTTGGGGGGGCAGCCAGAAAAAGTATGTTTAGTTATGTCTAAAATTATACTTTTGTCTTCGAGTAATGAAATATTTGAGCAATCTCTGAAAGTCCGTAAATTTTCGTTGCAAGGAGAAATTCTAAAGCCCCTAATTTTTTTTTCTTAAAAACTCCCATTTAAAATGTCTTCTTAACTCAATTTTGGTTCAGATATACAGCAAAAGAATATTTTTAATTAATGGTAAAAATATAAGTTATAATGTCAAAAATTTCTAGACTGTTCTCAACAGAATAAAGGATATTTATTTACTAGTTCAATTTACATCACGTTAGTTCCTTTTGTTTGATTAAATGAGAACAGATCTTTTAATTAATTTTCTCCCAAAGTTCTGACTGAGACACCTTTTGGTAATTATAGCATTTTCGTGCTACATTTAGGAGACTAAGTATTTGTCATTTGAATAAAAACTAATAACTGCTGAATTACTTTGTATGCTTAGCTCTTAAATTATGTTATGGTTGGGGAACTCTTAAACTATGCTGAAGCAAATTAATTCGAATTGTCAATACCATTCTGTTCCCGAAGAGCAATTAAATAAAAGATGGTGCATTAAATTATTAATGCGTGATATTCTGGTATTTGGTTAGAATTACATTTTATTTTATTTATTTATTCATTTATTTTTATTCTTAGCCAATATTCTTACACTTTTTGCTTGCGAGTTATGCTGGTATCACACATCCATTTATTTCAGACAGTTTTTCTACCTGCTTTACCACTGAAAGAAAGACGTACGAGTTTTTCTATTCTTTCGCAAAAAATTGTTGTAAGTTGTTCGTTTTCAACAGCCAGTCAGCTATCACCATCAAATTCCCCATCATCAGGCATCATTTCCATTGGAGAACTAGTTTCTCTTTTACATGGTAACTTCAAAACCGTCTGCTGTGATTGGCTGTTTCATATTCATTTCATCTTGTGACAAAGTAGAAAAAGTTTTCTGAAGAGTTGTTCTTCCGAAATGTTTTGAATGTGTGATACGACCTTTAAACAAGCTGAATTACTTTTTCTCAACCAATAACACCTTGTCTAATCGATAAAATCGTTTTAAATACTTATTTTAGGTTTCAACTCTAACGTCCTGCGAAACAGATTTGCTTATACTGGGCTTTCCTTGTGTATGCTGAAAAAAAAATTCCAGTTGGTATTTCTTTTAACATAGTCCACAAAATGTCTTCTTTAAAAGCAGATAGATTTCATATTATTTGCTATAACTAAAATGCTTTCCACTAAATTTGCTACACCAAAAAGGAAATCATACTTATTTTACACATACAGTGTAGTCTCGATTTTCCGGGCTATTCGGGGAAGCAGGTCATGGATAACCCAAATATCAATTTTCATGTATATTGTATGTGTTTATTTCTTAAAGAAATTGGTAATTTTACTTTGTTTTTCAGAACGTCTAAATATTTGTTAAATTTCACTGCTTATTTTTTGAAGTGCTATTTTATTATTACATTGGAATCCCTTTCGGTTGACGAAGTCCAATAGAGTTTCAGCAGAAGTCACTGCTATCTCGAAATTAATTTCTGTACCTTTTTCTCTTGTATTTGCATTATTATTCTCTGTCTCTCCTGTTATTGTCACTTTTGTTAAGATATCCGCATCACTCTGGAATTGAAGGCCCAGCTCAATCGAATCGTCATCGAACCATTCTTCGATGTTTTCCTAATTGATATTGATGTACACATACGACATATGCACTCTTTTGCAAAAAAAAAAAAAAAAAATCGAAGCACCATGAACAAAGTGGTTGTTTTTGATGAAATTGAATATGTGTATAGCTCATACACAGGTAATAAAATGATTAAAAAATCAAGGTCATAGTACCTGTTCACAGTCAGCCATCGAATGTTCAAATTAGTATTTGGTCGAACAGCCCCTGGCGCAATGCATGCTTGAATTCGTCGAGGCAAGGAGTTTTAGAGGTTCCTAATGTCATCCTGCGACACATCCTGCCAGGCGTTCATCCGTTGTCGCTCCAGATCTGCGATGTTTTGCGATGCCCGAATCTGGCGGCCTACCATGTCCCAGACAGTCTCGATTGGTGAAATGTCTGGTGACCTTGTTGGAAAAGGAAGAGTATCAACCGCACGGAGACAGTCCAGAGATATGCGAGTGATATGTGGCTTTGCATTATCTTCTTGGAAAATAGCTTCAGGATGACGTGTCATGAAGGGTAATTCAACTGGCCGCAGGATGGTAGCAACATATCGTTGAGCTGTTAAAGATGTACGGAGAATGACTAAAGATGACGTGCTGTTATAAGAAATAGCTCCCCGCACCATCACATCAGGGGGTATGGCTGTATGCCTTTGTAAAACAAAGGCTGATTGGAACCGCTGGCCCCGTCCTCTCCAGACACGAACACGGTGGTCATCTGCTTCAAGAATGAAGCGGGATTCATCTCTGAACACTATACGATGCCAGTCTGATGACAGCCATGATGATCGGCTGCGACACCACTCCAGATGACTGCGCCGATGTTGTGGGGTCAAAGGCAAACGCCTTAAATGCCTCTGCGTGATAAATGTGATAAATGCCTAAATGTGAGCGTAACCCCGCCTCAGACAAAAGCTGTGAGATGGTGCACGGTACCACGGGAGGTATAGACGTGGATGTAATGCGTTGAATAGTCGACTATGAACCGGTGGGGCGGTTCGGGCCTGGCGAACAATCAGCCTATCTTGCCTCGCATTTGTGCTTCTTGGCCTTCCAGAGCCTTCATTTCGTCGACAATTTCCTTGTAGCAACCATTGCTGCCAACATCTTTGCGCAGCAGTGTCTGTACGCTGCAGGTGGCGGCCTATTTCACAATATGACCACCCAGCTTCACGCAATCCTACAATGCGACCACGTTCGAAGTCGTTTAGTTGTCTGTAAGGTCTTCGATATCGTCGTAATGGCATCTTTAGTTTGTTCTTTACGGAATTACAATGGCAGCAACAAAAAAAGATAATTTTTCCGCCCCTGTTACTGGTTTTATACTTTGCGAGTTGCGCATTAGAAATGCGCGCTCTGATCGCAGTTCCTATTCATTTGCCTTGAAACTTTGATTATTTGTATGTTCGGTCAAGATGTTTTTGCATACCAAATTTCGTCACGATCGCAGTCCTTCTTGGTGCTTCGATTTTCTTTTTGAAAATGAGTGTATATGAGAAACAAAAAAATCTCCGTGATACTAAGGACGCCTTCGACTGTGCACATGCAGAAAGACTTATACCAAAAAATAATAGAAAGTGAAACTGCAATTCAGTGCTTTCAATTCAGTTGTTTTGAGAGCTGACTGCGGGTGCATGGGCATCTTGACGCACGGGTAATCCGCAAACTGGAAAGTCCTCACTCAGATAATCGAGAATACTCTATGCATTATGATAGAGGGCTGAAATAATTAAACGTTTTAGTTAACTTAAAGTATAGAATATACAGACATGAGTACCTCGAGCATCCACCTTTGCCAACAATAGCAGCTGTTCAGCGATTGGTATGGAAGTTGAAAAGACTTTGGATGGTAGTTATTTATTTTGTATGCTAGAGTTCATGTGTCGCACTGTCTGTCGGATTTTGTCATGCCACTCTTTTGGAACTATTGGCCAGACGTTTCCACCTGGTGAGATATATAGAGAACGTGCCGACCAAGGAGACGAACATCCTGCATACTGAGGAAACGAAAGACAGTCTGAAAGCCGATTCAAATTATCCTGTTTGACCAACGTAGGTTCCAAAGATACGCCACGGTCGTAGGCATTGAAACCTTAGTAATATAATGCGGCTGATCAAAGTACCGAATATGCGGGCTAGAAGTGAACGGGATGAGTACAATGGCATGTGGAGTCTCACTTGTTTTGGTAACATACACTAAGCCAAGACTCCTTTGTAGAGCTAAGCGACTTATCGCTATGTTTAGATAAGTAACCAGAAACGTATGAAGGGTGTAAAGAACTTTTTTATTAAGAACACAGATAGTTGAACAGAAGGCACTACTAGTGCTTACAAACTCAGCCAGCATTCATGGTTAGAAATCAAAAGTAAGAAATTAATTACAATTAATCGACATTTGTTTACATTTCAAATTTAAAAGAAATCTAAGTAGAATTTAGCCAAAGGCTATGCAGATATATTTAACTCGCAATTTGGCTGTAATCTACACCAGCGTAACAGCACAATCTGCAAGAATAAAGCAACGCTATAGACAGGAAAGCTATCCTAGAGTATCAGCTAGTAACATAGTCTTCAGCAGGCGAAACACTTTCTGATCTCAAACCCAAACTTTAAATACACGCGAGCTAAAATTTGCATTCTGGCAAGAAAACGGAAAGAGAAAAAAGTGACAGAAAAGGTTCGTAACATAAAATAACTGGTTACTTGACATAAATACCTTACAATTCCATATCATCAATTCAGGTGTTAGATTGGTATAACAGCTTTTAACATTCAGTCCCCTTGATGCCTCCACACATGATTACAATCATTATGATATTGCACGGAAAAGCAGAATTTGTCATAAAAGATAGTATTGCGACATTCATTTTCGTTGTACGCATCACTGTTAAGGATGTTGAGAAATCGAAGCAACGGTCGTCTTGCTGACAATCCTGGACACTACAGATGTCGTCACACGGTATATGCGGATACCTGATGCTGTGTAAGACACCGAATTTTCTGATCCAGTGTATTGATGTAGTTGTACAATTAGTAATAGCGATATCTGTTGTCTTAGGTATTGGTGCATAAGGGTTGTTGAGCTCTTATCCGTCTCTCCGGTGGCCTTCACGGATCCATTGTTTTTAAAATCTTATAACAGATATCGAATCTCGAATAACGTGTAGAGTTGGAGATCCACCCCGGAACTAATTCAATCAGCTGATTCACTGTGCTGAGCAAATTTGCTCCGATTCCAGAAAACGGAGTTGTGTGTCTTTTACAGTTCACAGATAGCTGTGCTGGAAGTGTGGCAGGAATAGATATCTGTTATTCATTCACGAATTGATTCACTTTACTAAGCGAGTAAACGCCTGATTCGCGAAAAAAGAGTTGAGCTTTCGTTGGAAGTGTGCTGGGAAAAGTTCGATTTCCATTTTAGGGAAGAAAAAAAGAAGTTTATCCTCCCATGTGTTAACAGGGACTTTAATTTTTATCATTTCCTAACTTAAAAAGGAAAAAAAATCTAGAATTTTATCTAGAATTTTTTCTGTGTGGAAAGGAGATTTTAAAGTATCTCAAAACTACAGTCGAAAGAAATCAGTTCTGGAAGTTAGTGTTTGATTGAGTCGATGATTTTCGATCTCATTCCTCGTTCGATTCTTTCCGCTCTTCACTCCTCACTAATTGGTCGGATCCCGATTCTTTTCGCTCTTCGCGTCAGTCTCGCTAACAGTTCCGATCCCGCTTCTCGTTTGATTCTTTCCGCTTTTCGCTCCATCCAGGTTAACCGTTCCTGATTTACCTCTCGTTCAGGATCTTTTTCTTCAAGATTTTTGTTAGTGAGTGGTGAGTCATAAAAAAAGAACCGATTAATTTCAATGAGCGACCGCTTCTGATCGGATCACATAACAAAGTGGTTTGTCCATCTCTGCTAACGCGAACAACAATTGCGCGTTATGATAATTCGCTGTCCCAGTACCCTTCAGATTCTTTCACGATGGAATTCTAGGATATGTTCATGTGACGAGTTTTTTACTTCTTTGCACAAAGTAAAGGAAATATTGCAATTGCGAAAAATTTCAGGTATCACATTGAACGAAAGTATCCGTTTTGACCACTCTCGAATCCACCTGAGCGATGTTTTTGCGTGATATCTGTATATACGGGCAGATTAAAGGTCTCTTTTTCCCAGAAGGGATTAAAAATTCAGAAGAGAGTGGATTCAGAAGAGATTTTTTTCGTGACATCTGTACGTACGTATGTATATATCTCGCATAACTCAAAAACCATTAGCCTCAGAACATTGAAATTTTGTATATGGGACTGCTATAACATGCATTTGTGCATCTCTCTTTTTGGTTGCAATCGGCCGCACCAAATACATATATATACACTATATACACACCCACTCTGTTAACTCAGCTCCGTGAGGTCACTTTTTTAATTCTTATGTGTTACTAAATTGTGCATTTTTGCTTTTTTAAAGCAAATTGAATTGTACTGTTCTTATGTTCCGGTTAAGATTTTTGTGCCTTTAGTTAATGTGCATATGCAATACTTGTAGAATTATCAATAATTTAAATCTTGCTAAGACTAATGAGGCCGACATTCGTTTACGTTTCAAACTTAGCAGAATATCGAATTAATTCAGTTTCTGCACCTTCAGTGTCTTTTTTCCGAGTGGGACAAAAATCAAACTTTCAGTTTTGTGCACCGAAAAATCTGCCTTCTGGCCCGCTGGCCGAATTGCTTGTTTTTGTGTAGAAACTGTAATTTTAATTATAAAAATTGTTTTTTAAATTATATTTGATGTTATCTATATTTTTCAATTTTTTATGAAGATGTTTTGAGTTTTTATGTACTTTTGCCTTGTCGCGAAGTTAGAATTGAATTTATTGACTGAGAAATATATCTCTAATGAAAGTGGAGGAAATAGGTTTAAATTAAACGCAGCAAAAAATGCGTATAGTTCAATAGGCCGTACAATTAAGTCGTTTGGTGTCCCCATCAATTTTTTTATATATAATGCCTGGCGTGAATTTGGCAGTTATTGAGAACGATTGTTTAAATTTTTTAAATATTTCGAAAATATATTATATTCAGTTAGAAATAAAATCCTGTTCTTTCTCTTCCTAAAAAACAAGGAAATTCGTTATTGCTAATCGAAGGTGCATAAGGCTTTCATTTATATTCAATGTTATAAAAGTATATTAATTATCAGCATAATGAAATTAATGATTTATAAAGTCATTTTAAACCTGAAGTTCTATTTTAAGTGATTTTTATCTCTGTCCAGAAGTAAAGAATTTAATTTTATGAGTTAGTAATATAAGGTAATATTTTTATTTAGGAAAAGAAGGAAAATATCTTTTATTTTTTTCTCTGTATATTTAACTGAAATTTTGATGATGAACTCTTCCATGAGCAGTTGAATTGTAATATGAAGTTTTCAGATATCACGTTGTATTTTTAGTCCAAAGGGGCTTTGTCCCTGAAGGACTATTGTTTCCGTTTTGCGATTTTGCGTCAAAAACATTAAATGTCGGTTCACTTTTCAAACTGTTGTCACCAAATATTGCAGCCGTGTATTATATTTAAAGACGTTAAATAATGAAGAATGTGCATTAATGTATGTATGTGTCTCGCATTGTGATAAAACGACGGTACCTAGAGCCATCGAATTTTGAACGACGTAATTCTGCTGCGAATATGGGCATCTGGAAGTCCAAATTTCAAATTTGGAATTTGTTTTATTATCGATTTCATATTTTGTAAAATTTTAACGAACTCAAGGATTTCAAAGAGAGCAAAACCAACGTTGTACATAATAAACATTTTTATCTCCAGCGCGTGAGACTGTGTGTAGGAGATTTTAAAGATATGCTCAGTTTAAAATTATTTTGCGATATTTTCTCTTGAACTGAATTTTATGGTTTAAGTGCGAAGAACATAATATTTAATAAATAAAGGTAACACACAAAATGTTAAAAAAAACGCCCCTTTGGACGTAATTTAAAACCTGAAACCTTTCAGATTTTCTTTTTTTATTTAATTTATATTTTATTTATTTATTTATTTATTTACTTAAGAGATAATTACAACACTGCTGATATATTGATTTTTTTGTAAGCAAGTTTTATTGCATTATCGGCTGAAAAAAATGATAGATTGTCTACACAGATAAATACTGCTGATAACGATATTAGCCATATCGCTATAGATAGACAGAAGTCGATCGTATTTCGAATGAGGAGAAAAAATTTTAAAATTAAGCTTATCATTGGCAAGTTGTGAAAACCGTCGAATCAGGGTTTTAATTCAGCCGCAGCATACCGAAATCCAGCTGGGTTGCTTCTCAATTTTTGAGTGAATATATATTTCCAGCCAGAATCCGAAGTAAGATATGAATTCGGGGATTTTCATATATTATTTAACTATTTGTGATTGATTTAACTTAATTTATCATTATATATATATATCTTTACATTGTATTTAAATTATATTGTGAAATTCCTCACTTTTATTCATCTAAATTAAAAGTCGAGGAACCTAGTAAACTGTTAAGCGAATTATCGCTTAGTTCAAAATAACAGGAATCATAAACTCACGAAGGGTTAATTACCCTTTGTCACTCAAATATAATATGAACAGTCGGCCTCTTTCTTCGGGCTTACAACAAAGCCTCCACTTGGGCTTAAAAATAACAAATAAGAACTAACTATAACTAACTAAGAGATTTAACCGAGGCTAACACAATTGTAACGTAGTTAGGCTTTAGTTTTAAACTAGCCGGCGAACAATCAAAAGGCACGTAATATACGGCCCAGCAAAACTGCAGCTAAAGAGACTTAGCCCAAAGACAAACAAGCTCTACTCAGGATTCCTAGTTCTCTCTCTCGAAGTAAGTTGAACTTTCCTTTAATACTATCTTTAACTCATTTGCATTCAAAGCGATTCTAAAACCTCATTTTGGTAGATAGTTGTAAGTTGAAACGAGGCAAGATGGGAAAGGTTACTTGATTAAAATAACTGTTATAAAATTAAAATATACCTTACAATATATATTATGTATATATTATTTAGCACCAGAGGGGCTATTAGTCTCGAAACTCACTTTTAGACCTTATTACATTTGTGTTCGAATCACTTTTTAAATTGTTACCACCAAATTTTGTTGCGGTGTATTTTTTGTTAACTTGAATAATAAAAATTAAATAATAAAGATTCTGTATGCATGTGTATATATTCCTCGTGTTATAGAAAAAGAACGATACCAGGAGCCACCGAGTTTTCTCTACACTTGGTCCTCCACCGGAACATAGGCAATTCGAAGTTACTAAACACTAGCGGCAATTCTATACGCTGCTTTTAAAGATTTTTAGTCCACAGGGGCTTTGTCGCTGAAGGACTATTGTTTTCGTTTCGGCATTTTGCATCGGAGACATTAAATGTCGGTTCACTTTTCAAATTGTTGCCATGAAATATTAGAGGCCTGTATTATATTTAAAGAAATTAAATATTGAAGAATGTGCATAAATGTATGCATGTTTCTCGTATTGTGATAAAAGGATGGTACCTAGAGCCATCGAATTTTTAATCAGGTAATCCTACTGCGAATATGGGCATCTGGAAGCCCAAATTTGAAACTTGGAATTTGTTTTCTTATCGATTTCATATTTTACGAATTTTTGATTAACGAACTCAAGAATTTCAAAACGAGCAATGGCAACGGTGTACAGAAAAAACATTTTTATCTCCAGCCCGTGAAACTGTATATCGGAAATTCTAAAGATATGCTCAATTTAAAATCTTTATTCTGCGATATTGCTGTTGAACTGAATTTTATGGTTTAAGTGCAAAGAACATGGTATTTAACAAATAAAGGTAACACACAAAATGTTAAATAAACGTCCCTTTGGACGTAATTTAAAATCTGAAACATTTCAGATTTTTTTTTTGTTTTTACTTTTTTAATTTGTTTTTTTTTACTTCAGATTTTGTTCAAATTTAACGAAGTTTTGTTTAAAAAACACAACGATTTAAAATAAGAGGTGGCAACACTATTCCAAATAAAACATTTTTATCTCCAGCGCGCCAGATAGCTGCCATTCGGCAAATTGTCTCAGACAGAATACTTATTATCTCTATGTACCAACGTACTGCCATTCAGTAAAGCGTAATATTAATTCATTTTTTAATTTAATCATTCTTATACTGAATAACAATCCAAGTAACTAAAAAGCAACAAACCTAGATCTTAATATTTTTTCTACTTTTTAATCTGTTTAGTTTGACTAAAAATGCATTTAAATCATGAGATGTCTAATCAGAAATATTAAATATTTTTGTGAAGTGACATTAGCTGTAGTCATTAAAATCATTATGTCCTTTTTTCTTTTTTATGGTAACTCATTTAGGTCTGCTACTGGTCGCTCGTTTCAAAGAAGTGATATAGCTAGTATGAAAAAAAATGTATGACAACCCGTAACACGCTATCGGAAATTCTAAAGATATGCTGTTTTTAAATATGTTGAGATTTTGTGTTAGCACGACTGAGTCCGAGAGCAGATTAGTAAGCTGCGATGCTGAGGGAGAGCATAAAAAACCTTAACAATCCCTCTGGTGCGATGTTAAAATCCGAAATCCTTTCATATTTTATTTTTATGTATATATTTTTGTTCATCTTTCCTGGTGGCCTTCTGTAGGGCAAATTTATAAATTGTGCGGAGCAGTCGAAGTGGCAGCTGAATTGACCAACTGCACGCAGAAGGCGTTCGAACGCGTTGGTATGGCTATTTACCAAGCAGTCAGGCAGTAAAATTATTGAAGATAGCTCTCTTAATGTTCTGTTAATTATTCAGTCATCTTCTATATCTACTTATTAGTTCTGTCTGTTTTTCCATACTTTATAGTTATTATATATTATAGACAATAAAAATGATTTACACTAATTGTGTAAATGGCCGAGTACCAATAAAAAAATTGTCAAAACAATTAGTGTTGTAGCCAACTAGTTCGAATTATAGTGTATTAAAGTGAATTAAAATGAATATTCTATTTTTATGCTTAGAAGATATAGCATGAACCATTCTTATAAGATATCTTTGTACACACAAGCTAACGCAAATATATATTCGATCACGTTTGCTTTCATGTTACGGTTTCTTAATTACGGCCAAAGCGCATGGAGCTGTGTGCCGAAATCGCGGAGTTGCCTTCAAGGTGGATTTTCAAAGGATGCTGGCTCGTATTTATATTGCTTTTAAATGTCGAGTCCGGTGAAGTCGAATCCGTGTGAAGGGCAGGCTGCGTGGTCGTTTTCATGTTTTTCACGTAGTTTCCGATATACTATGTTTGAATATATTCGTTTACACTGAATAAATTTCGAATATATTCGTTCACATTCTTTCGAATAGCGGTCTGGCTGCATAGTTGTTTTCATTTTTACTTTCTTGTACGAAGTAAAGGAAGTATTGTAATCACGAAAAATTTCGGGTACCTTATTTCAACAAAAATATCCATTTTAATCGCTATCGAATGTAATTTAACGATGTTTTTGCTTGACATCTGTACGTAAGGACAGAATAAAGGACTCTATTTCCCCAAACGAATTATAAAACTGATTTAAAATGGATTCAGAAGAGAATTTTTTTCTTGGTGTCTGTACGTACATATGTATGTATGTATCTCGCATACACATACATACTCTCATGTCCATAAATTAAGGATAATGCAAAATCAGGCAAAGGAAGAGTTAGAAGCAAAACAAATTTGACTTATTTGTAAAGCTTATTTATTAAACAAAAGGTAAAGAGCAAAAAAAGATGCTATATGTTTGATATTATTAAAAAAATTAGCGATTTTTTTCTGCCTGGAGCAAATTACAAAAAAAAACAATATTACATGGTTGGTATGCTTGTTAATACATTGTATGTCTCCCAGACGATACAATACAGTCCGTACAACGCCTAGGCATGCTGAATATCAAATTATCGATCTGATCTTGGGGGATAATACACCACTCAAAAAGCAATGCTCTCCGAAGTTCCGGCAGACATGTAGGAGAAGGTTGACGGGCTGCAACTCGTCGGCCAAGCGTGTCCATTCATTCAAGTCCGGTGAGAATGCTGGCCAGTCCATACGGGTGATATCCTCTCATTGAAGGCACTCGCTTAGGATGTTTGCACGGTGAGGACGGGCGTTGTCATCCATAAACACAAATTGTGAGCCCATGGCCCCCCGAAACAAGCGTACATGTTGTTCCCGATAGATTTGGCTTGTCATGGTTCCAATTTGAACATGAAGGTTAGTTCTGGAACCCAGAATAATTCCACTCCAAACGATCACTCCTGCACCATCGTTGACGGTGTCATTCAATGATGTTTTCTTGGTGGTAACGGGTACCTGGAGCTCTCCATATGAAAGTCCGGCGAGAATCAGACTGCAAGCTAAACCTGGACTCGTCGGAAATCATCACACAAGCCCACTGTTGCGGTGTCCACAATGCATGCTCTCTACTCCAGGCTAACCGCTGGCGACAGTGAGTTGCAGTAAGTGGAACGCATCTGACAGGTCTACGAGCATATAGACCAATCTGCCCTAAGCGTCTGTACACGGTCTGCCTTGAAATTGTCGTACTTGAAATTGTCGTAGTGGCTGAAGAGAGCTGACGAGACAGGTCGGAGGCTGTGCTCCGCCTGTTTCTTTTGCCAGTAACTGCCAAATATCGGTCCTCATTCGGCGTTGTAACTCTGGGGCGACCTGTGCTGTAACGTCTACTCACATTACCATCATCTTGGAATCGTTGCCAAAGTCTGGAGATGACACGCTAAGCAATTCCAAGTTCGTCTGATACTTCCAGTTGGGTACGCCCACATTCCAGACGGCCGATAATTCTACCACGTAAAAAATCATCCAAATGCGTCCTTCGTGTCATAACTATTCGGTTGTTGCACTGAAATGCTTATAAAGCGCCTGCAAACACTTTTACTTCTTTGCCTGTATTCCTTATATATCACTCTCTTACACTCTCGTCATTGTGACGTACCATCGGTGTCATCTGGTTATTTCCTGAAATTTGCATATGATTCTTGAAGATATTTGTAGTGATTTTACAGGTGATATACTTATTTTAGAGTTCGATTTCCGCGTGACTCCGAATTATCCTTAATTTATGGACATGAGTGTATATATACCCATTCTGTTATTCGGCTCAGTAAGCTCGGTTTTTTTATTCTTAAGTGTTGGTAAATTGCGCATTTCTTCCTTTAAAAATGATTGATTTATGTTGTTCTTATCTTCCGGTTAAGGTATTTATGTCTTTAGTAAGTCTGCATGCAATATTTGTAGAATTATCAACAACTTAAAAGTTGTTTGAGTGCGGCTAAGCCTAATTATTTTTACCATGGCAGCCATATTTGCTTACATTTGAAACTTAGCAGAATAGTGTATTTGTTGCCAATCTAGAGTAACTAAGCTTCGCAACAACAAAGATAACGTCTTCTTTTATTATTGCAAATTAAATCATGCTTAATCCGTTCTGGAATTCAAGTGTTTAAGATTTACTTCGTAATTTTTAATATAGATATTTAGAGTTTTTATGTATTTTTACCTTGTCGAGAAGTGAGAACTGAATTAACTCAATGAGAAATACTGAATCATTTGTGAAAATCTGTTTCTTTTTTGTTTGTTTAATTTCTTTTATACATCCTTTTAGATTTATTATAGTATTTGAATAGAACATGTGGCAACGATTAAGTAATTCTTTAGGTGATATAATTTTTATGCATTCTGAGTTATATAAAAGGAAAGTGCCAGAGTGTCTCTATGGTAAACAAATATAGTGAATTTTTAAAAGTGCATTTATTCTGTTGTGGTTTATGTGGTATCGACGAAGTAAATTTAGTTGAATCAAATAAGTTTAAATGAAATGCAAGAAAAAATGAGTACAATTTAATATTTCGTAGAAGAAAGTCATGTGATGTACACATCAGATTTTTTTTTTTTATGAGTAACGGGCTTCACCAATGACCGAGTTACTTAGACCACTGAGTATTGGGAGTTTGATTCCAGGCAAAAGGGTTGACTGCATGATTGGTTTTTATGGTTTTACCTGTCTGTAACATGAATGCGAGTTAGTTTCCTTTAGAAAGTCTGTAAAGTATTTCCTCCCTTCTTTCTTCATGCCTTCGTAGTGTACATGAAGTACACACGACGCGTCGGAATTCGAATCCCGGCGGGGGCAGTGCACATTTTTCACTTCTGCTGCATCGATAAACCTGATGACTCTAGAAGTCCTTCACAAAAGTATCCCTTCCTTTAGGCAAATGGCCTGTGGGTGTATTGCTGTGTTCCGATAATTTAAGACAGGACCTTTTAAACATTTTCATTCATGACCACTTTTATCGTCGATATTTTTTCGCGAGTCCAGATATTAAACATAGAATAAATATACAAAAAATAAATAAGTTCCCGTTAAGTAATTTATTTCTTTGGTAAACCATATACGTATGAAAAGAAGTAATTTTAGAATTTGTTTCAAGTATTCAAAAATCAATGAAAGAAAATCGTGTTTTAATGAGACGGCTAAATCGTGTTTTAATTTAACAATATGCATTAAAGCCGAAAAACAGATTTCACATAAGCATGTGGTGCTTAAACGGCGGAAGAACATTTAATATCATAATAGAAATTGTAAAAAATTCAGTTCTAGCTTCGATCCAGATTTCTGTCAACCGTTTTTAAGGAGACTGAATTTTTAAATCTGAATAAGACGATAGATCAATCCTTCCTTCTCTAATTATTTATGAATGACTTGAGGCCTAAGGAGTAGCAGGGATAGCAATAAAAACGTGTGAAATTCAAGTATCAGAGAAGTAGAAATTAAGATGCATTATTCCATATTGTAATGTTAATGTTACTTTGTATTTTTATTGGAATATACGTTTCTTTCAAGGAAATAATGTTGTGATAGTTATTTGTAATTTATCCCTGACTGCTTTTCATTTGTTATTTTCTTATTGTAACAGCATCTTTCGAAAAATTAATTATTCCCATAAGTTTCCTCTGCCACTTTTCGGGCGATAAAATTAGTAAACAAAAATCTTATGTGGACACCACATGTCTTCCTTGTACGGTTTATTAAATTTTACACTTTTTTTTTCTTTTTGCTGTACTTTATTTAAACTTATTTCCTAGAGTTATTCTAACTTAGGCCCACAAGCGGCCGAGCGGTAAAGACGCTGAACACTGGTAGTTCGGTCCGAGGTTCGAATCCCGCGAACGGGCTAGCTGCATGGGCGTTTTCGTGGTTTTCCCCATGTGTAACGTGTATACGAGCCAGTTTCCCTTAGAAAGACCTCCACGAAGGCATCCCTCCCCTTTAGGCAGATAGCCCTCGTGTGCTTTGCCATAATTGAATAACCTAACGTAACCTATTCTAACTTAATTAACCGAGGCAAGGCGAAAATGGCATCAAAAATTGCAAATTTTCGAATTAAATATTCCGGTCAATTTTCTTATCCAATTCCTGTCAAACTTCTTAGAACTTTATTTTCTCATTACCAGTATAATTTTTTCTCAAATATAATAATTGGGAGACCGCAATAAAAGTCAGATTTCGTTATTTATCCAAAATTATTATTTTTTTCCCCTCCTGTAATTGGAAATATATATCTCTAAACCAATTATTGCGAAAATAAAGGTCTCCTTACTCAGCCTTTGTTTCCACAATATATATATAATATATTCAAAAGTATATATATATATACTTTTGGTACAGCCGATTACAATAAAAAGGGAGGTGCACAGATGATATAGCAGCCCATATACAAAATTTCAGTGCTGTACGGCTAATCTTTTTGAGTTAGGCTGCGAGGTACATACATACCTACGTACAGACACCACGAAAAAAATCCGTTTTGAATCCATTTTAAATCTATTTTACGATTCTTTTTGGGAAATGGAGTTGTTAATTCTGTCTGCAGGTATGGGCGTCGCTCAGAGAAATAGTGAAAAAGGATTCGGGACCGATTAGTATGGGTATTTCCGTTGAAATTTGATACTCGAAATTTTTCTCGATTACAGTACTTGCTTTACTTTGCATAAGGAACTAAAATGGGAGGGGGGATACGTTAGAAAATATGGTGCTACTTCTGGTATATGCTGCCATCGGTCTTTTATTTATTTTCGCCAAAAGACGTTATGCGGTGTAATTTTGAAAATTTATTGCGTACGAAAAGTCTTCTAGTATTGGCTAAAACTAGTTGCAACTGTCACTGAATCTAGTTATTAGGACTTAGACTTTTATTATGGCATTAGGAAGGTATATTTGTTCGTTTTTTCTCCCGGAACCAAGAGAAATGTAGTCATTTAAATTTTCTCGTATATTTCTGATCTCTTTATCCTGTTTGTGCAAGAGACTGCGTTTCTTCTTTTACAACTCTAATGTATACTTCTTTGGGGTATTAAGGCAAACCGAAAACATACCATTACTCTTTTTTTTTATGCATAATAATGTTTCTTGGTATGAACTTCCATGGAATTATGTTGTGAATAAAATATAATTTCGACGAGGAACTGTTTTATTATTTGTAGGTATTACGTAATATTACAACATAAAAATAACATGTAGGGGTGGGAAGAACTGTTTCCTGTTAAAAGAGTAATGTTGTTTTGAAATTGCGGTTTCTGCTTAAAAGCAATGCTTAAGCATTAGAAAACTGCTGTTTCAAAATTTCAAAGATGAACCACAAGGAATTAACTATGGGTACCACAGTGAATTAACTATAGCGCTATATTATTATATTGTATATCTTCGCTTATTTTTCACCTTTTTTTTTCACCTTTTTTAAAAGAAGTATTGTAGTTGCAAAAAATTTCGGTCCATTTTGGACTTTTTTTTTTTTTTTTTTTTTTCCTTTTTTTTTTTTTTTTTTTTTTTTTTTTTTTTTGCGTGACGTCTATACTTAAGGACAGAATAAAAGATTGTAAATGGATTGTAAAATGCATTTAAAATGGATTCAAAAGGTAATTTTTCTTCATGTCTATACGTACAAACGTGTGTATATGTACATCTTGCATAACTCAAAAAAGATTAGCCGTAGAACTTTGAAATTTTTATTTGGGACTGCTATAACATCTAACTCACCATTACATTTTTTATTGCAGTCGGCTGGCCATTCCTTTTCTTCGACATTGTTTCTTGTAGTTATTTTTCCCACTGTATATTTAACGACGGGAATTTATAGTTTATTAATTTGATTAACTTAAATTAGTAAATTTGGTTAGAGATTGTTTATAGCCTTTTAGCTTTTGTATATTTTTAAAAAAAATTTTTTGCGTGTTGCGTTTAGCATTATTATAAAAACTGAGGTGCAGAGACTTTTTTTGAACAGGAGGCACTTTTAAATTTTGGAGGTGCTAAAAACGTTTGTTTAATTTTTTATTTGGCCCTTGATTAATTTTTAGTGTATAGAAAGATTCTTCAGAAAAAGAGGTGGTGTCATCCAAAGAATGATAATATAGCTTTTTCCATGCGTATTTCTATTTCCACTTCGTTTGTTCGTTTTTAAAAGTTTGTTTTACCATTTTTACATCCTTGTATGAAGTGAAAAGGAAGTATTGTAATCGCCAAAAATTTCAGTTATCACATTTCAAAGAAAATATCCATTTTGACAGCTATCGAATGCAATTTAACGATGTTTTTGCGTGACATCTGTACGTAAGAACAGAATAAATGACTGTCCCCCCCATAAAAAATATATAAAACTGATTTAAAATGGATTCTGAAGGGATTTTCTTCGTGGCATCTGTGCGTACGTACGCCCGTACGTATAAATGAATGTATCTCGCATAACTCAAAAACGAGTAGTCTCAGAACGTTATATATATATATTCACTCTGTTACTCGGCTCAGTGAGCTCAGTTTCTTTATTTTAATATGTTTGTAAATTGTTCATTTTTTGCTTTAAAAATGATTGAATTATGGTGTTCTTATCTTCCGGTTAAGGTTTTTGTACCTTTAGTTAACCTGCAAGTTATAGTTTTAGAATTATCAACAATTTAAAAGTTGTTTAAGTTCGGCTAAGCCTAATTTTCTAAGCCCTGCCATAGCAGCTCTATTTGTTTACATCTGAAACTTAGCAGACAAGTGGATTTGTTGCCAAGTAGAGAAACTAAGCTTCGCAGCAACAAAGATAACGCCTTCTTTTATTATTGCGAATTAGATCATGCTGGAATTTATTCGAGGAAAAAGTCTTTAAGATTTTCTTCGTAATTTTTAATATAGATATTTTGAGTTTTTATATATTTTTGCCTTGTCGCGAAGGGAGAACTGAATTAACTGAATGAGAAATATTGAGTCGTCTATGAAAAACTTTTTTTTGTTTAATTTCTTTTATGTATGGTTTTAGATTTACTATAGTATTTGAATAGAACGTGTGGCAACAATTAGATAATTCTTCAGATGATATACATAATTTTTTGCGCATTCTGTGTTATAAAATGAATGAGATGTAACACTGTTAAGTGCACCTAGCGCCAGAGTGTCGCTATGGTAAACAAATATATTGAATTTTAAAGAGGGCATTTATTCTGTTGTGGTTTATGCGCCATCGACGAAGTAGATTTAATTCAATCCAATAATTCTAAATGAAATGCAAAATGCGCATAATTGAATATTCCATACAAGGAAATCATGTGGTGTACACATCAGATTTTTTTCAGTTGCAACCCCTTTTCGGTTTTTACAATTTTTAAATTTTTAACAATTGCAGTATCATTGCTTTATTTTGCTCAGTTGCTTTTGCCTGTTTAGTTATTACTTTACAGTACATATATATTTTTAGATATTCATTGTTATACTATACATATATATAGTATAACAATGAATATGTAAAAATATTTAATATCAGTTTATTGTATATATCTAACAAAATTTAATATCAGTTTATTGTTCTAAAAATTATTCTTTAAATTTATCATTGTAATACGGCATTCTCTCGACTTGTTTATATTTCACGTTACAGACGTTATATACACTCACGTTTGTGAAAATTGCAACACCAAGAAGGAACCGTCATAATTGAATGCAATTTAATACACAGTTGAGTGGTAGTGGTACAAATAAATGATTAAATGTTCAAAGCAAACAAACAAGAACAAGAGATCAGAATCAGTATTTTGTGTGGCCACCACGCGCCGCAATAAGTGCTGCTACACGACGTGGCATGGAGTCAAACAAAGTTTGAATGTCTGACTGAGGAAGAGCATTCCATATCGTTTGTACGCGTACCCAAAGTTCGTCTGCAGACGCAACAGGACGAGGATCACGAGCAAGACGCCGACCAATGACATCCCACACATGTTCAATTGGCGACATATCCGGGGAACACGCAGGCCAAGGAAGAAGCTGTACCTGCTGCGCTGCAAAGAAGGATTTAACAATCCGAGCAGTATGAGGGCGGGCATTGTCCTGTTGAAATACAGCGCCTGGCAAGCTTTGAAGGAAGGGAACAGCTTCGGGCTGTAGAACTTCACGGATATACCGGTTGCTGTTCAGATTGCCCACAATTCGTAGCAATTGAGATCGTCTATGATATGCTATGGCGCCCCAGACCATAACTCCGGGTGTTCGTCCACTGTGGCGTTCGATAATGCACTCCGGAAGGTGGCGTTCACCGGCATAGCGTCTGACACGAATGCGGCCATCATGGTACCACAAATTAAAGCGGGATTCGTCAGAAAACACGACATGCTGCCAATCAGCACGCCAGTCTCTATGCTGATTGGCCCATTGTAGCCGCAGGCGGCGATGGTCGTGCGTTAGGGGGATCCTGTATAAAGGAGTCCGTGCGCGCAGTCCACACTGCAGCAGACGTCTACGAATTGATGAAGCACACAATGAAACACCTGTAGCTATTGACCACAGTGCTGCCAATTGTCTAGAGGAAGCTGTACGGTCCGTCCGCGCCATGCGGACCAGGTGTCTATCATCGCGAGCTGACGTCACATTTCGGGGTCCACTCCCGGATTTCCGAGTTGTCCGACACTCGTCCGTCCACTGCTTCCAAACGCGCATCACTGTGCTGCTGTTACGCTGCACACGAGAGGCTACTGCACGATACGACAATCCAGCTTCACGAAGGCCGATGATTCTCCCTCGTTCAAACTCTGTAAGTTGTTCAAATCTCGCTCTCTTTCGTCGACGAGGCATAAGTACAGATTGAGTTAACGTTTACCACTAGCAGATAACCACCGATAACCATACACGCCACGCTACAGCCGTCTATTTATTCGGATCCATCAGCCGTTCAGAGGGCGCTGCTCAGCATACGCATGCGCTACGGATTTGCAATTCTAATCATTTGCATATCATGCGCTACTTTGCATTTCCTGAAAATTTCAGCTCACTCGCGTAAGTCCTTCATGGTGTTGCAATTTTCACAAACGTGAGTGTATCTACGAAAGTTTTATTAACTTAGGCTACGAATAACTATCGCAGTATTATGTTTTTTAATCAGACGCAGAATATTTTTTTAATAAGATGCATGTTTTTTTAATGAGATGTACTTTTCTATAATAATACGATTACAAATTTGTAAGACAAAAAATATTTTCAGCCTTAATTTTTATTGTAAAATCATTATGAGCCTTTTCAAATAAAATCTATAAATGCTATTATGCACTGAAAAATTTATGTCACTAAGCTATTGTTTAAATGTCATTAAGGTATTGCTAAATCATTGAAAGGTATTGTAAAAATTAATGCGATGACATTAGTTTTAATACCCCTTTTTACCTAAATTAATTTCTTTGAATGAAACAGGAGTTAATCTTATTACGTGCGAAGAATATATTAAGCTGTTTTATCACCTGCAGTTTCACGGTGAAAAAGGTTATTACTGAAAACAATTAAGTCGTACTTCTAAACCCAGTTTGTGGCCCATTTAATCTCTGTGAAAGTAGGTACACAATGGATTGGCGAGCGTTTTGGTCGCCAGGTAGCAACCCTTTTGGCGCCTACTTCCGACTGCATCCGCTGAACCCAGAAGATTTCGAGGCTGCAGCCGCAGCATGTTTTGTTTTGACTTAGAGGAATTCACACGTGAGGATGGAGAAGTGTAATATTACATGAATTATTTAATATCCCTTTTACAGAGGAATATACTGACCAGTATTTTTTGCAAATGTTTCAACTTACACGAGAAGATTTTCAAAGGGCGTGAAAATACCCGTAATTTATGGGACTGAGGGGGCAAAAGTAAGCTATAGATTTCATTTATTTTTATAAATTATTATTTAAGTTATTATTTATTTATTTTGAATTAAATTTAGGAATATAGAAAATATTAATCAAATCGATAATTAGTAGTGCTATGATTATTTATGATTGTTAGTGGTATTTAATAACAATCAATTATTATCTTAATAATAATAATATCAATGTCAGTTGTAGTAACAGCATATTTATTAGTAGGTAGTATTAAATGGATTTTTTGATTTGTTATAAAACATATTACTTTTAAATGTAATTTGTAGGCCTCATTCTGTCGCTCTTTTCTTTTTTAAACTTTATTGATTATTATTTTTAAAGCTATTATATTGCTGTTACCAAATAATAATGGCAAAAATCCAAATACTAGAACTGACTATCTTTTTTCAGAAAATTCAGGGGAAATATATGAATTATGCATATTTATAATTACTAAAAAGACTGAAAATAATATAGCAAACAGCTATATCATTATTTCCCTTGCACTTTTTAGTGAAAAGATATAAGTAGTTAACATTGCAGTTTGTTATTTAGTTGAATAACGCAAAATAAATGAGAGCTACATGCTTAGAGGCAGTAAGCCTTCACGAGGACCTTTGCAAGGGAAATAAGTTCGTAATCATGTTACACATAGTTCCTATAGATACGTGATGTATCTTTTTTAACTTTATGTTAGCGAAATAAACTAAAGTAATCCAGTGAATGAAATATGCTTTTTTAATAATATAAAAGAATTCTAACCTATCTTTGCTATATTTTGAAATAATTAGATCGCATGCATATAAAAATAGGTTTTTTCCTTACCATTTGTTTTAAGTTATTTTAATATGCGAGATTTGAAAAAGCATTTGCGGATTTTAAGTCGATTCCTAATTCTTTTTTTTTTTTTTTTCTCGTGTTAAAAATTTTCATAGCTTATTGTTGTCGAAAAATGTAGACGTTTAAAAATTTATTTGCAAGAAGTTCACTAATTCCAGATTTGACAGGAAACTTCAAATAATATGAATATTTGTCTTTTTGTGTATTTAAATAAGATCATGATTCATTCTAAAATACTTACTTTGTAACAATTATTAGTTAATCAGTTTTTCAAGTCGGTCTTCGATGTTAATGCAAATATTTTCGGAATTAATTATTAAGAATACGAAATCATCATACGGCGTCTTGTCTTGAAATTACTTTTTCATGCTTATAAAATATATGTAGATTGTCGTATTATTTTCTTTGTAAATGAAACTTAACCTTATTTTAGCTGAATACAATATACGCTGATGTTGTTGCACTCATATTTTATTAAAAATTTCAATGTAAATTTCCAGGTATGACATTTTCCTGTGTTCGGTAATTTGCTTTTATTTTCCCATGGTAACATTTAAAGGACAGAACATTGAGTATTAAAAAAACTGTTAATTTAATGTATTCAAAATTCTCATGTACATAGCAACTCATGTTTCAGCTTCTGTTCTTTAAATGGGGGTATATAATATACTTAGTAACAATTACTTAACAATTATTCATATATAAAACAGATTTTATTAGTTACGTCATCACAAAAAGCCCACGTACACGTACTCGAAATACGTATGTGTATTTGTACTTTTATGAAATATGTGTACATGTGAATACGAATGACGAAATCCGTGTACGTGCGGGGTTTTTCATGTGGCTAAACATAGAAATTTAAAAACAAAAATGTTTCTGTGGAGATTATACGGATCAATATTTTTTCCTCGTATTCCTCCTTGAAAATCGAAATGCTTGTACAGTGACTCAAACAATTCAGAATACACCTTACTTGATAAATCTAATTTCCAATATAAATAACACATTACCAAGGAGAGCAAAAACGTTTTTATTTTTACACATAAAACAAATGGTTTGATAAAGCCAAAATAAAGAAAAGTCAACCAAAACATTCAGATGCATTTTAGATAAACATATGGGGACTTTTGCCTCAAAAAATTAAGAATACATCAACGAAATTTCTGCGATGTCTCACATACAAAAAAAGTGTCAATATTTTCTTGTATGTCCTTTGGCTTTTATGATCTCTTCCAAACGTCGTAGTACCGATTCGACCAGCTTTTTAGTCGTGTCCGAAGATATTTTATCCCATTTTTCTTTCAACACTTGTTTTAAATGCGCTTTGTTTTTGATTTTGTGTTTTTGGACAGCTGTTTTGTGTATGGCTAACAGATTTTATATAACACTCATGTCTGGGGACTGTGGTAATGTATGTAACTGTTGTTTAAAATGAAAAAGACACCACATTTTGACGTTATGTTCGTGTGTTTGGGGTCGTTGTCGTGCTGGAATATGAAATTTCCATCTAAACCTAACTTTTTAGCACTTTCGTTTAGATTACTGTCGAGTATATCCAAGTAAACCATATGATTTATAATACCATCTAAAAAAATTAAATTTCCTACTCCAGCTGAAGCCATACAACCCCAAAGCATGACGGAGCCACCACCGTAGGATGTAAATGTTTTGAAACAAAAGCAGTGTTGGGATTTTTGCATACGATGCGACGGCCGTCATTACCGAAAATGTTGAAATTACTTTCGTCAGTGAATATAGCTTTGTTCCAAAAGTTATTCATCTTCAATTGATGAGTTTTTGCAAACTCCAAACGCTTTTTCCGATTTTGCAAGCCCTGATGATTGGTTTATTTCTAGCAACTCTACTTTTATATCCAGCTTGTCTAATTATATATCGCAGAGTTTCAGCACTTACACAATGATTTCAGAAGTTTCTGCAGCAAGTTTGACTGCATTTACTTAGGGTCATTCTTGATATTTTTCAAAATTTTTCTTTCGGCGACATCACTCAGAAAACCTTTCCTTCCTCTTCCACTTTTATTTCCAATCAGTTCATGACTTTTAAATTTTCCAATGATTTTTTGGACACACGTGTGACTTTACCTACAATTTTAGCTATTTAACGATAAGATTTTCGTTTTTTATATATAATTTTAGTACGAATTTCCTTGCGTCAATACTGGTTCTTCTTCGAGAAGCCATTTTCTATTTAAAAGGGTGGCTTTACGTTCATATAACAAATTTCATCACAGAAATAAAAAGATGCAAGATAATATTACGCAACATTAGATTAAAATAGAAGCCACGTAGAAAAAATATAATGGCAGTTAAAGATAAATTTTTTGAGACAAAAATTTGCATATATTTATTTAAAATGCTTCTGAAAATTTTCATTTCAAGATTTTTTATTTTTTATTTTTAATTTATTTTTTTTTTGTTCTTTATTTTTACTTTAAGCTAAATAAATTATTGTGTGTAAAAATAAAACACGTTTCCGCTTCTTAGTAACGTGTTATTTATATTCAAAGTTAGATTTATCAAGTAAAGTGTATTCTAAACAGTTTGAGCCATTGTATATGATATTTAAATAGGAGGTATTGTTAAAAGAATAATTCTTTTTAAAGCGTTTTAACAAATAATCAGTACGACCTTTATTTTAATTATTGTTCATTGTTTAAAGAGAACAGAAACTCATCTTTGTAGTTTATTTTTGCATTTATTATCATCATAATGCGCCATTTATTATTATTATAAATTTTATTGTCTGACATTTTTCAAGTAGGCATTAAAAAAATAAGAATTTTCACAAAATCCTCAAACTGTATTTGCTATGCGTTAAGAAATTTACAGTGGAGAAATGTAATTTGAAGTAAGACTTGTATGGATATGATATATTACAATTTCAGAGATGTTTTTATCCTTGAACGATAAATAAAGATTGAAATGGATTTCTTGCGAAGAATCTGGGAGCGGTTATAGCCATTTATTTTGTTGAAACTTTGCCAGTTTTCTCAATTGTTTTCGAGTTGGCATTCTGTTTTTAGTATGAGGGGCATTTAGAGACAGATCTATTTAAATAATAATTTAATTGAGATATGCGGTATTTTCTGAATTCCGTTTATCTGCATAATTTTTTATAAACCGAATGTTTTGTGTATATTCTTGACGCTTTGATATATTCTATGATTTATAAATGCAAATGATACTGAAGATGATGAAATCAATTTTACTCGGCGTTGGGATACTTCAACGAAGTTAAATGCAATGCATTTTAAAAAATTAACGGGAGACGTGGAAAGAAAATTCTTTAAAAAGGAGAGAAATAAAGGAATCTTTTTCATGAAAGGATGTATATAAAAACTGTTGATAAATAGACCTAAAATTAGAATTATTAAAGAAATCGGCAGATTTAGTATAAATTCTGAAACGGCGTCAAGGAAACGACATAGCGACAGTGACAAGCAAAGGGCGATTTATTTGTAGTTTTCCTTAGAAAGTCCTCCACGAAGACATCTTTTCCCTTAGGTAGATAGTAATGAAATTCTATGCTACAATCGTAATAATGCACTTATTACGTCAGTAATTGTTTTAGCGTTTATCAGAGGAAAGGAAGTTATTTAGTAACTTCAGAACTCTGAAATCTACAACTAGGAGAAGGAAAAATTAGTTAACACTTGTTTTGTTTATGTTTTCATACGGTCAGTTGTTTAAAGTTATTTTGATATTTAGAAATTAAATGTCTAATGAACAGTTCGGCTTAATATCGCAATCAGTCTGTATTTATTTAATTGATTGATTACATTTGACTTGATATAGTGATGCCGGGAACTCTTGCGTGAAAATGCCTTCACCCGTATGACTTACATGCATCTATGCCTAATTCCTAAAAAAATATTTGTAGCATCTAAATACCATACTTTGGAATAGTTCCCATAAATTCGCGTAACAAATTTAATTTTGTGCACGAAACTACGATAAAATTTATTGCAAATAAGTACATTTGTTTGACTTTAAATTGAAATGATTTAATCTTTCAATGAGCACAGCACATTTTGGATTTATTTATTTATTTTTTTTAACTAAGTAAGTTTTTAAGTAATATTACATGTGAGGACAGCGTTTTTCCGATTGCTATTCTTTTAATAGTACTGTACTTGCGGTTGGAAAATGTGGTGCGCGAAAAGAGAAATTTCCTCATTTGTCTGAACGTGTACCTCTGTTTTTAATTCTTAACAACGGCACAGTATTTCTAAATGATAATTGTAGAACTTTCCAGATGATATTTCTTATTTTGATAACATTTTTCGTTCTGAACATAATATAGTGTGTAGCTATTATTACATGCAATTTCCCCCCCCCCCGCTTTTATAAATTTTTAACCTTATTTTGTAACAGTGAGCGGAAAGTTGCGTATTTTTCTGCTGTATCTGATTTATATTTTCTATAGTGTACCTTTACAATAGCCCAAATATAAAATTATTATTACTACTAATAATAGCTCAAATATAAAATTCTGAAGTGAACATTCTCTCCGTAATTAAATGGAGAAATGTTTTTCATGTGCGAGGTAAATGTGAATAATTTTGTACTTGAATGTTAACGCAGAAGATTGAGCTAACTTTGGCGGTAATTTGTCAGGTAAATTAGTTTTTCTTTTATTTCAGATGGAAAATGTTTGGTAATCGCTTCGAAATTAGCTTCGAAGGGTATTTTACTCTTATCTACAACTTTCAGCTGCCACATGAACTCTACTAAATACGCAAAGGATATCTTCATGTACCCCCATATTTCTTGTTCTGCTATTTTGAAGAACCTTATACCTGCTCGATATTTTGTGTATGAATTCCAGAATGTTCAGGTCGGAACACTGACGGTTACTCTCAAATATATTGTACTCTTGTAAGAAAGTAATAGCATCTTCATTGTTCGATAGAATCCATGATTTAACCCCTGATCATAAATCCGTGAGCGAATTATAAATGCTAAAAAAAAAAAAAAAAAAAAAGCTCCGTTCTAAAACTGCGGCTTGTAAGCGTTTCTTAAAACTTAATGACGTCATGCGGTTGCAATAGCGATTCATTTGTGTCGGAAGGCAAAGCTGGCAACTGCTCACCATTTTTATTTTATTTTTGGCGAATTTGGCCTTTTCTCTGTTAATACGTAAGTATCAGTTTTCTCTTGGGAAGTCTTGTGGCCGTCACATAGTGAATCACCCAAGAAATCCATTATTTCTTTCAAAATGCCAATTTCTTATTAGAAAAACAAACTTTTTTAAAAAATCAGAATCACGATATAATGTTTTCTGTGCTAAACCAGAGCTTTATTACTCATTAAAGTGTTTTGAAAAGTAAATTTAGAAACAGAAATGTTCGTTACTAGTTTACAGCCTAATTTACTTAATTTATAAATTTTGGAGATGTATGTCTACCAGGAAGTAAAACTTTTCTGATTATGTAAATGAGAAAACAGTTGTATAAATTTTGGCTGGTAGTTACGTATTAATGTAACCGCCTTGGGGCAGTTTGGCGATTTTTACAAATGAAAAGATGAAAATTACTTATGCAAGTTGGTGGTTTTCGCGCCTTTTTTATAGAAAGATACCCAAGCTATCGATATGTATCGTAAGTCGGTAAACATTATCAACATATAAAAAGAAAATGTACTTTGGCAATTTAAAATAAAAATTTGATTAAGTAAGGATTAAGTAAAATTTGATTAAGTAAGAATTACATAGTACATTAATAAATAAAACGCGTACATTCTTCTTCAAATCTTTCTGTAATTTTTTTTTTCTCAATTCTTTTTACAAAGCGCACAGAGATCTATTTTCGCTTAAAGAAACATCAGAAAATTGCAAAGACAATCCCCGGCAATAGCGGCTATTGAGGAAACTCATTTCCTCGTTTGTTCCCTTTAGAAAAAATTCAGCAAAGCTCTACATATACTTTTGCAGAAATTTTACTGCAATGTCTTCCACTGTAGGCAAATTCCACAAGCTCATATTTTAAAATTAAGTTTTAGGCAAAAAATATCACAATTTGTTTATAAAGACCATTGGAATTCGGAATATAGCAAAAAAGAAGGCATACGAAAATGGCAGTGTTGCTCGATTGAAGGAGTGTTATGAGCATGGCTGCCGGATGAATGCTTATGCTAATAGTTGACAGAATATGGCGACTTCTACGAAGGCGGATTCGTTAACACGTAAATATCTTTTGACTTCTAGTTGAAGTTATTGCATAACTCATGAAATATTTTGTCATCTTTGAACAGTGCATTTTGAAAATTTGTACATACATTGGGTTTTGCGTAAGCAACCGTTCTTTATGATTCCTTTGTACAAACCTTGATTTTTTGGAAGCAATGTTAAATTGCATTATATGAGTGGGTAGCAATTTTTTGTTGTGTCCTTTTGGACGTATGATCCTTTTTTAAAATTAGCTACTAGATTCGCACTGGTGGTAAGAGAAGCAAAATTTTTAGTTTTTTCTTTCCCAGATGATCAAATTCTGGGAAGTACGATTATGTCGCGTTTTTATAGTTGTTATGAATATTTTTTTTAAAAAAACCGAGCACTGTGTTGTCAAAGCAATTTGTGTTTACTTAATGTGTGTGGCTGCGCAAATTGAATAATTTAGAAACTTGCATAAAATTTACATCTGGAGAATTCCAGATACTCCACAAATATCTTTCCGAAGTAAAACGTTTTTTAAAAAAAAAACCGAGTATAAAAAAAATGCATCATTTATCGTTCTTTTACTGTCAGGTGATTTTCTGCTAAATGTTTCTCTATAAAAGGGGTCTAATTTTTATAGCAGCTTTCACAATGTCGACGAGAGGTTGAAACAGCCATTTAAATCTCTTAAGTGCACACGCTCAAAGCTTGACAGCGTTTATTAGCTGTGGGGATCGAAACTGCAACTCTGTAGAGATAATCAGTATAAATTTGTTGCTCACTATTGCTAATTCGTTCAGGATAAATGTGTAAATACTGATTTCTGCTTCGTAATATTGTGTTAAGTATTGAAAAAACTGTAATATTTCTGAAACTTCGTCTCTGTGATTGCAGAGCCTTTAGAACGCAATTATTTTATTTTTTAAAAGCATTCACTGATGTAGTTATATGCGTTAAAAAAATTGTTAGTTGAATGATTTTCGATACTGTTCTATTATTGAGATCGAATTCAGAAATAACGAATGTATACAAGTATATATAGGTAGACACGTACATACATGAATACATACATCCACACATACATGCATATTATACATACATTTCCGAATCCGGTCCTGATAACAGAACAGTACCTGATTTTCTCTACTGGTAAACGTGAATGGGTACTTAACTTATTATACTGTTGTTCACCAGCGGCCGAGTGATAAAGTTGCCGAACACTGGTAGTTCGGTCCGAGGTTCGAATCCCGCGAACGAGCTGGGAGTTTCCGTGTTTTCCCCATGTGTAACCGTTTATACGAGCACTTAGGTTTCCCTTAGAAAGTCCCCCACGAAGGCATCCCCCCTCTTAGGCAGATAGCCCTCGAGACATTGCCGTAATCACCTAAAGTGACCCTATCATCCTGTCGACCATGAAAGTTGGCGGAGATGCTGCCAAAATTGCACTTATCGTTCTTGCAGAATTCTTGTTGTTGTGACTTATCTCACTTGTTTGATAGTACCGTTACAACAAGCCCACGAAATTTATCATGGCAAGGAGTGCAAGATTGCGCCTGCCGTTGGCAAGAGCCTTGAGCACCACACAGGGAAACGCCCATGCGGCACTGGCACCATACATTTACAATCCATGACTTCTCCAGGTTCCAACCCAGGCCCTTCGGTATCGCAATAGGCTCCCCTAACCACTATATCATCTGAGCGGCTGCAGAATTCTGAAGGAACTGATGCCTCTTTATGTAATAAAGGCTTTGTTAAAAAAATGCTTACGTCGATATCGTACTGTTTTGTTCGGGTATTTTATCAGAAGCTCTGTTTAGAACGCTATGAGTACAAAATTACCACAGGTAGTTGTTCCAGTCTATTACTATTTTGTTAGCCATATTTCACTGATTATATCGTGACTATTAATACTTACTTTTTTGGCGGTAGAATCTTAGAAAATACACCACTGTTTGCTCTTCTGTCAAAGGCAAGTACCAAATTTTAATCTTTTTCCTTGTCCGAAGTAAAGGAATTATTGCAATCGCGTCAAATTTAGTGTATCATATTTCAACAGAAATATCCATATTGGTAATTCCCGAATTCATTTGGACTTTTTCCCCCCATCACCTGTGTACGTACGGACAGAAAAAAGAAGTCTATTCCAAAACGGATTCTAAAATAGATTCAGAATAGATTTTTTCGGGTCGTCTGTACGTACGTACATATCCCTCATAACTCAAAAACGAGTAGCCTCAGAACGTTCAAATTTTGTATATGGAACTGCTATAACATGTATTTGTGCACCTCCCTTTTTGGTTGCAATCGCGAACCCCTAAAGTACACATATAACCTCCTTACCCAGTTTTTATTTTCGCAATCGTTGGTTTTATTCATACACTTCCAGTTACACAAATGTTTTAAATGACGAAAATTCATGTTTTGGCAATGTCTTGCAATTTTTGATGTAATTTTTAACTTGTCTTGATGGATCGGTTAACTTAGAATAATTCAAGGGAGTAAGTTTAAATGAAATGCAACAACATTGTGTATAATTTAGTAGACCAGAGAAGGAATTCATTTATACGGTTTGGCTTCCACATCGCTCACCCCCTAAAAAAAGAATTACAAGTAAAAAGACTACAGCAATAAAAGTTTAATTTACATGTTTATTCATAAAAACGAAACGTAGCGCAGAGTTTAACTTACTTCCCTATCTGTCGTTTTGATATTTTTAATATATCAAGAGAGGCAGCAAATTCAGAGACAGCCCCGGGCGGCAAAAATTTCAATGACGCCACTGTATATTGTCAACTGTAGTTAAACGCAAGTGGTTAATTACCTTCGTATGCATTATGAATTCTATTCTGCATCTGTGTTTAAATATTAAAGACCCTCTTGAGAGTAAAGAATTCTTCCACAGGTTAATGAACTTCCGAGCGCGACAATTTGCGTGTTCGTGTGATCTCGAACCGTGCTTCCCAAGTGTGTACTCTCCACATACATCATTTGCATATAACCTCCAAAGTGCAATCGGCGGTTAAATATTATTATGTCATACACCCCTAGACGCTCGTTATCGCTTGAAATCGACACATGAATAGCTTATTTGAAATTCCTGAATCATTTAAGCTTCTTAAAAGAATTCCGTTAACGCGTTTTCTTTTCTTTTTTTTTCCTATGTTTTTTACGATATTCTAACCTCCTACAGTCTTATTCTTATATTGTAAGGAGTATGTGTAACTCTTGTTCTTCTAAAGTAAGCTGTTGTTTATTTCTTGCATAATGCTGTAAACATTCAATTTTTTTGTTTTGTTTTTCTTTTGACTTGGGCTTATATTTTGAATCGCAGATTGGTACATAATGGCTTTTCTAAAAGAAATTCAGCCTGCTCCCTAACTTATAATGATAGTCGTTCCCTGCATTGATTTACATAGTTTAATGGCTTACTTCGAGCCGCATTATGCTGATGTTAAATGTTTCAGAAAAGAAATATTCATACAAGAACCAGACTTTAATGCTTTTGCAATGACATGGCGTTAAGCCACATAACAATATAAACGTTCAGTTTGCTTTGTTGAAAATACTTTCATTCTTTGTTAGCATCAGAAACACCTGCTTTATTTATTTATTCTTACCGAAAATAAGTAACTTAGAAAACGTTTAAGTCCATTGAGATTTTAATCAATAGGAAGTGATTTAATAAGGCTTAAAGTTTTCTTTATTAATAAAAACACGAAACATTTCTTTTGGAATTAAGCAATTGTGTTTAATTTCATAACTGGAAAGCAGTAATGCGTGCATTTTTAATGTTTAGTATTTCACAATCTGATAAGTAAATTTAAGATTCGCTTGTCTTTTGGCTTAACGAGGCCGAATTTAAGAAGCTAAGAGGAAATATTTTACTTGCATACAATGAGGATTTGGCTTCAGTGGGATGTTTCAACGTGCAGAATATAATAGTAATTTTATCTTTGGTTCCCAAGAATGAAAAAGATTAGTTTTATGGTTTTTTTCTTGTTTTATCCTATGTATAACACTAATGCGAGCCAGTTTATTTCTCCTTTTAACATATAACCCTGGAGCGCTTCATTTATAAGCAAATTTGCTTAAAAGTTGTAAGACGTAATATTTTATTATAACGTACAGCCTGTATTCTATGACTTAGTTGTTGTAATAAACTTTTTTTTATATGTGTTTGATTTATTTTCCAGAAATTGTTGATTGCTTTTGAATGCAATTATTCATAATTCAATGAAATATCTTAAAAATTCATAACAAAAAAGGCTCGCCAGCGGGTGGCCGGTAAAGTCTCTGAACAAAGGTAGTTCGGTTTGAGGTTCGAATCCCACGAACAGGCAGCTTGCATGGACGTTTTCGTGATTTTCCCGTTTGTAACGTGTGTTCGAGCCAGTTTTTCTTAGAAAGTCTTTCAGGAAGGTATCTTGACTTTAGGCAGATAGCTCTGAGTGCGTTGCCATAATCAAATAAACCGAATCAAACTAATCACAACAAATAAAACCAAATTACTGAAATTTAGGTAAATTCTTAATGTTTTTCAGTATACCAAAACTCACAGTTCACATTTTTTTTATGTCGTTTTGTCTCGTACATGTGCTAGTAAAAATCATGCCCGATAAACAACGTTGATAGTATAAGGCCACGCTGCAGCACTTTCGGCGCCGTATGCAATAACTACTTTTGGTGCCCCTTACAAATTAAATTTAAAGGGAAGTGCACCTTTAATTAGTTGTGGCTTTTGCAGATAATTTAGCTGCCAAAGCCGGTGCGGAAGAATGTTTAGAATTTAGGAAGAATTTGGGAGACACAGAGATTGTACTGGGCTGCAGCCCCACCAATGTCGGAGTTGTTAAGGCTGCTTTAAAGGCTTGGGTTAGAACCCAGGCAAACGGGCTGGCTGCATGGCTGGTGAATTTCACGGTGTAAAGTTAATACAAACTAGCTTCCCTCACAAAATCTCCCAGAAAGGATTCATCCTGTTAAGGCAGATAGTCCCTGTGGGTTTGCCGTGTTCGTATATCCTAGCCTAATCCAAGCTGGGTTGGAATCCAGGCAGCTGTATAGTCAGAAAGTCCTCTGCGAAGATATCCGTACCTTAGGCGGGTAGTCATCGTGTGCTTTGCCAGATTCCAATAACCAACCATTTATCTTGCGGCAAGAAACCTAGCGCCGATTCTGGCGCTTACCTATGGTTTGAAGCTGATCCTTAATGATAGTGTTGTGAAGATCTTAGGTTTTGATTCCGTTCTGTTTGACAGTTAGCGCGACAATTGGTTAGAATAGATTGATCGATTAAGGCAAAGCAACTATCTGTAAGGAGGAATGCTTTTGCAAAGAACTTTCTAAGGGAAACTGCCTCTTATCTATGTTACACATGAAGAAAAACACGCAAACTCCCTTGCAGTCAGCCCGTTCGTCGTCAGGATTTGAACCCGGGTCGAATTGCCAGTGTTTAGTGATTTTACCACTTGGTAGCTGGTGAGTACCGCAACAACTGTGTTCTGTTAAGAGCGATAATCATCACTTTGAAAAATATAATAATCTAATGTTTGATGTTCTCACTCAACTGTACTTCAGTTTTCTAAAACTTCTAAGGAAATATTCCAGTGAGACCTAGATGTTTGTCACGTCAGAAAAGGTAGGCGTAGTAAACATCTGTGAAATATGTACTTTAAAAAAGATAGTAGTAAAGTGTCAGTTGCAAAGTTTATTTGTTATAAATATTCTTAAACGTTTCATGGAATTATAATGTCTGTATAATCTCGTATTTTCATGCCACAAAGAGTATTATAAAATTTATAAATAATTAAAGAAACACAATAAAAGCAGCAAGCATAATATATTTTACCATTCTCTCATTTCTTATTAAAGCATTAGGCCGGTATGATCACTAGACTATGTACTTTCAAACAAAGCTTTGATTTATAGCATTAAATTAATTCACTTTTATTACCTAAAGATGAAAAGCTCATTTGCAATTCGGGCTTCCCCGTTTAATGTATTCCTCCTCATTATCGATATAAAGGAACAACAGCCAATGCTGCAACGGAATAATTTCTGAAATGGTTTGCCTTGTAGCATGGGACACCATGAATTTGTTCAAAATTGAAATGTAGAATTAGCGCGCAAGCAAAATCGATTAAACCTTGGAATCGATGGAAATAGTGAGGCTTTGTCGCAAATATTTTGAAATCAAGGAAGCGGCGAATGTTTGGAAGCCTAATTACTTATTAAGACTTTTCAACTGCAGAATGGGGGCAGGATTTAGAGCCATCTGCGACTGTAGTCGTTGCATAATTACAATGCGATTAAATCATCTTCAGAGAAAATTCGGAACATTTAGATATCGATTATTCATTTAATAATATATTAAAAAGCATACCATGCTTTGTCTGTAAGCGAAAAGATTGTTCTTTTGTTTTAAGCAGCATTCTTTTTATAGGAATTGTTTTTTATGACTTTAAAATGATAATTTTTATTTTGTAATGTATATCTGATTACCATTACCGTATTTACTTATTTATTTTTACTAATTTTATCTGCAGAAAAACTGAGAGGGGAAAATTGTGCGAATCATTTAATTTCCGAAGCACCGCGCTATACTTATGTATTATCGCAACTACCTTAGTAGAAGTCGCCAAACTGGCAACCATGCCCGTAACTATATCCATTTTAAGTTGCATCTGAAAATTCATCGAACTATTGTTTTCTTTTGTAAAAAATTATCAAATTGCACCAATGTAGTTGCGCTAATAGATAAGTACCGGGCGCGCTTATAGTAAGAACATAACAAATTCAAATTACTCATGGACAATCTATAACTATTGCAATGCTATTTTTTAAAGGAGACGTACGTTGTAATAAAAATGTATAGCAATATTAATAGTATGTTAGCTAATAAGGTGTCTTCACCCTGCTTTTGTCCACTACTACTCGCTAGGCTCATATCATTTAGTGTTGCTGGAAATATTTTCTGTGCCGTGTGCTAAACTTCGAAAGTCGTCTGAATCATCATCGTTTTCGTCACCGTTTAATCTGTCCTCTGACGTGCAATGACCTTCAGAATCATCATGAGCATTAGATATCTCCGTTTTCTTAAAGTTATTCACTATTGTAACTCCATCAATCAGAGCCTATGCACCCAAAAATCTACGAACAAATCAGTCAGTCAGACGAAAACGTATTGATACGAATTTTGTATATATATAGATGATTTTAATGAAATTGTAGTACCTTTTGTATAACATAACATGAAAGTCTGAAGAGAACGACACTCTAGAGGAAAAATAAGATTACAGGGGCAAGTCGATGTAAGAATATTGAGGTAAATGGCTATCTCGTCAAATGAGCGAGAAATCACAAAATGTCGCCAAATTTGGATACAGTTTGCTCCAGTTCCTGTATAACTGTTATTGGATAACTGATCCCAATATGTAACTGAACTGTCCTTCACATGTAACTTTGATTGTATATGCCTATCAGTAATTTCGAAAAAATGGAAGGTACTAGAGATTTTTCCGCGGGAAAGGAAACCTATATAAACCCGGGGATAGATCAATCACCTTAGCCGTGCGGTAAAGCACAGAACTTCTACACTCGAGATAGAGGGTTCGAACCTTACTTATGCTGATTTTTCTTGCTACTTCTACGCTGTCCTCTGAACCCACAGTAATACATCGCATTACTTGAAGCGCAGGTCCAGGCATCAAATTAATGACAGTCGGAACACGTTGTTCAGAGAATGCAAAATAATCGCTGCTTACAGCAGCACTAGGAACGTGATACTTTGTTGGTTATTCTGGCATCTAGCGGGGAATGCGCTACTCCTGCTCTTTTCAGATTTCTGAATGAGTCCTGGCGCATGTAAAAGTTCAAAACTGAAGCCTCTCCGGTTGAGATAACATTGTAAAAGGAAAAGAGAAAATAGTAATAACTAGTAGGCCTAGTAATAACTTGGAATCAATTCTCAGTGTTTAAGTTCAGTGCTAACATCGGAGTACTTGCGATGTCTCCATGCGAACTTCTGTCTTTTAGATGCGCAATGTAATTGCGCTGTGTTTCACGTTCTTAGTAGTCTGAAGCGACACCTACTGATTGTGCTCTGTTACACTGAGAAAAGCTGTACAATTACTTTTGAGGAAAATTCTAGACCTGTAAAGTGTTTCATTTGTGGAAATAAATATTATCAAGCTGTCCATCGGCTCTGTGTACATTCAATTCATTACGAACCCTATACGCACGTAACAATGTTTAAAAGAAAGATATGTATTTAAAATGTAAGGAAACTTGCTTTCAGAACGCCTTGAGAAAGGGGACATTAATGTGAATACTGTCAAAAAATTGTACCGATGTGCTAAAAATGATAGGGGAAAAATACGCGAGTAAAGATGGTATAACTCATAAATGTGCAAATATAAATACTTATCTGTTATACTCATGGGAAAGGTTTGAAATCTAATCTTTATCCGATCCTACAGCTGTATGAAATTAAAAACCGATTAACTTGTCGACAAATCGGAAAACTAATTAGCTACTTTTTTTTTTAAATTTTATTTCCGAAGCTCATTTACTGCTGATTGTTTTTGCTGTGTGAGCGAGTTTTGGTGACGGTTGTCTACGCGTGATAAAAGCTTAATATTAACTAGGCTTTCTCATTCCCTATTAATTATTACCAGCAGTCTTTAATTTCTGCTGTGTTTCTAGGTAATGAACCAATGCACTGATATTTTTATTGAAAATGTTTTACTCTTGTCATTTTTCACATACTACTAAAAAAGTTCCAGACAGGTACACTGAAGAAATGCATTAAAAAGGCCATTTTCAAATAATGTTATCGAAATTAATTAAAGCATCTCTTGAAAACTTCTTGAATTATCTTAGCCTACTACTTCAAATATATTACTAAGGTGAAAATGTAAATCAACGATAGTTGATTTTGAAATCTTGATTGAAAATTCAATTGGTCACCGTATCCGAATGAAATTTCCTAGCCTCAGCTCTACGTTTTCTAATGGGTAACTCAGAATTCTGAAATATAAACTTTTTTTTTACCGAAGCTAAATGGTACAGTATTGCTTGTTTTGTGCATACAGACTATCATGCCGACATATTGTATTTTAATTCAGAAACAATGCATCAGAAAAATTTCAGGACTTTTCTTGTATAATGATAATTGTTACTCATCACTAACTGTTGGTTCACATCGGCCAATCAGATGGAACAACATTTAAAAAAAAATTTTTTTATAGGAATAGGTTAATTATGTAACTTCGTTGGTGAAGAAAGTGCTTCGGTAAGGTGGCTGAATCTGTTTCCTAAAAATTTAGAAGTGTACGAAAGACCAAGTATTCTACCAAGTATTTTATGAGTATCGGTGGCAAATTCCTGTAGATTATTGTCTTCTGCATAAAATAATTATGTACATGAAATACTAGTAGTTAATGCCGGGTTGAATGGGCTGGTTGCTTGAGACTTTTCTTGTTTTCCTCGTGTGGACATCAACTTCTTTCACACATTGGCTTTAAAATTATAAGAGATCTAAGCCGAACTTCGTTGCTAGGCAACAAGGCGTCACTACGTCACAAAAACTGGTTTAAAGATTTTGCCTAAAAGTTCTAATTTTTCATCTTAATGCCAACTTGGTACAAGAGCCGACCAATAACAGTGAAGGAAACATCAGTCGACGGTTTCGCTGAGCCGAAGCTGGATATTTTGCCGCCTCGTGCAATATTCGTGTCTTGTAAAATATGCTGCCCAACGTCTTCCTAATTCTACAAATTTTGCGGCCTCTAAATCCCACCGGCTTGTGTACCCACACTGATTGCACCGGTTCTAGCGCCGCCCCTGAGCATGCGCAACTTTCCTTCCCTGACTGGCTGTGGCAATAAATCCTGTTAAGTAGGTATGAAGGGACTTGATGACATTTATGCTTTAAACCATAAAACCCTATGATGATAACGTTTTTCTCTGAACGAAACCATTAATACCGGTCAGTTTCCCTTAGAAGTTCCTCCACGAAAGTAACCTTCCTGGTAGGCTTAGTTTCCGTAGTGTGTTTTGCTTAATCAGATAATTCAGTCCTCTTGCTTGTATAGTGCGTAATCTCAGAAGTATGTGATGAGAGGTACTGGAAGAAATGACAGGACACCAGAATTTCACTATATGCCGTACTGGTATAGTCACACCTCTGCGTTAAATTGTGCAGTTCCGTCCCAGTTTTAAGGGCGAACACCCCCGAGGATTTTTCTTCGTCTACCATAAACTTCTTGAAAAGACTTTTCAGCTCGCCACTTACAAATATCCTTACTTTCTCCTGGATTTGACCCTTGCCCGTTGGTACAGCAGTCAATGTCACTAATTACCAAAACCGGCTGGGGGGCAATAATGTCTGATGACAAGAAAACTATTGTTATCAACGACAAAAGATGTTGTCAATTAGAGCAGAAAATTGTCTTTTTAATGTAGTGAGTGATACATTACTACCGTAGAAGTGAATTTGTGTTTTTATACGGAAAATCAGTTATATCCGTGAATGCGGCACGAAACAGAAAAGTTTGTGGTTTTTAAATTGTTACTGAAAAAATGTACCTGTATATGCCATCATAAGAAACTTTTCAACGTATATGACTCATACCAGAATGTGTGTTTCCTACAAGACAAGAATTTGGTACTTTGTGGAACTTTATATTAAAAATATTCTTGAAGCTAGGAAAAATTGTTTAATATTTATGCACACACACGAACTTTGATGAAATGATGACATATCAGAAGAAAGCTGTAATAAAATCGAGTAGAAAATATTTGCAATGGTGTCATGGGGGTAATATAGATGATGGCTGTAATATTGGTGTTTCCAATCGAATTTTGAAGAATCGAATTCAGTACTGTTTGTTCTGACAGGTTTTCTCACCTTTCCTAAGGGTTTTTAAGCCTATTGCAAGAGTTCGTTGCTTGTCAATTCGAAAACAAAATGATTGAATGCATCAAGAAGAAAACATAATAAATTTCGTGGTGTCTGTTTCACGGATCATTGCGTTTCTTTGAATCGTCAGATGTAATGTTTGCATCAGATCGACGAGTGGGGAATTCTCATTGTTTTCGTTCATACCCTCCCTGTCTTGTTTATGTGTTATAAAAGAAGGGTTTCGTTTCTAAGCGAGAAATGAAATGTCTCTCAAGTGTCCCTTTAACCATTTGTCATACTTGAATTTAATGCGATATATATTATTGAGTGTTTAGCGAAACGTAGGCGACGTTGTTGACCTGCATAAGTTCTTCTTTGTCACTCACGACAGCAGTTGTAATGAGACTGTGTTCACACAACAGAAAATTGGCATTAAATCTTTTTGATATTCGCTTACATAATGCTTCGCACGTATTTAATTTCTATGAAATTTGTTCACATAGCCTGTTTTGTTTACCGTATTTTGTCGCGTATTTCCCGTTTCATTCTACTAATTTTATCCTTCGAAAATCGAGAGGGGAAAATTATGTGAATAATTTAATTTCCGAAGCACGCGGTTACGGTAAGAACCTAACAAATGAAACGTATTCATGGATAAACTACCGGTAACTATGACAGTATTATTTCTATTATTTCTTTAAAAGAAACTTACTTTTCAGTAAGATTACGTAGTAATATTAACTTTAAAGTATCTAATATGATATCTTAATTCCTACTTCCCTGTAACTTGAATCTCACCCTTTCTTATTGTTGCCTCTGCTACTTCTTACGCCTCAAAGTATGCGTTAATAATCTCGGCAAAATCTTAGACTGAATGTCAGTTTGTATTTGCTTCGCTGTGATGAGTCGGTTCATGTATTTAAATTTAAACAGTTAGAAGGGAAAGTTCCAGCTGGACCTAATAAGACGAAAATAATCACTACGTCAACGAATCCATTTTAAAGTTTATGGGAGATCGTTCTCTGAAAGCACTGGGGAAGGGGAAAATTACGCGAATACTTTTTGAATTTCCAGAACTTAGTGCTAAAACACTATGGTGGAAAATACGCGATGAAACGCGGTAATTGTGAAAGAGCAGGACTGAAAATAAATATTTCATCTTCCTCTACTGCCCTTTTAGGTTCCATAATTCATTCCCGAATTTGAATTGAATGCATGTGTCTTATAAAGTACAGAGTGAATAAGCTGAACTGTTGCTGAAAGTAATTTGTAATTTTTCGTCCTGTATTGTTTTTACATTTGAAAGGATAACTACGGAATAAACACAGTTGTTTGAAATTCAGTACATCTGTACTTTCAATACTTTTGCATTATTTTTTTTCCAGTGTTTTTGTAGTTTATAAACCTCAGATAAATAAGCATGAAAAATGTTATGTCCTGAAGTATTTGTCGTTCTTAAATCATACTGAAGCGAGCAGATTCTGGTGTTTATCAAATGAGTTATGTAAACTTCGTCTGCCGTAGAAAATGAGGAAATCTTTAATTTATCTTGGGAAATTTTACAGAGATTTGCATTCCTTTCAGAATTGTGGCGAAATTTATCAAGTTCTTTAGAGCGGTCTTTCATAGGAGTTGTTATGGATGGTAATATTTAAATTATTTAATAAGAATTTATGGAATACATGAGCCGTTTATTATTCACTATTTTATATCTGCTATTTAATAACTACTCTTGCAAATGTTATTTGAGGGAATTATGCCTTGAGATTGATTACGTATTTGCGAACTGAGAGTGTAAGATGCTTTTGTTTATAGCGCAGTGAAACCTTCCTAAGACGAAAATCCACAAAGCTGACCTTCTACAGACGTTGATCTGAAAGAGTATGATTACCTGAGATGTTATACCGTTATTTAATTATGTGGCTGTTCCAAAGTGGTCGCGGTTTCATTATCTTTTTTTTTTATTATTATTAGAAAGAAAAGTTGCGTTTTTGCTCTCTCTCTCTCTCTCTCTCTACTCCTCTCCCCCCCTCCCCTTCATGTAGGCTGTTTCAGCAAATCGCTTACAAACTTTCAGGAGAGATAGATTCCACCTAGGCTATGAAAAATCACATAACAATGCGTGGTCGAAAACGCTTTCCTGGAGCGGTAGTGATAACACAAAACACAAGAAACACGAACTAGGTGAGAAAGCATGTTTATTATGCTTAGTACAGCAGAAACCAAGGGGGAAAAAAAAAGACAACGATTATCATCAAAGATGTTCGAAATTACTACCCCGGACTGTGATGTAGGCCTCACATCTCCGGCGCATGAAAGATCTGATGTTCTGTAAAATACTGGGCGAGTCCCGGACTTTGCCAGCAATGCCACAATGCGTGCAACAAGTTTCTTAGCACTGTTAACGGGTCTTTCGTACACCAGTGTCTTGACGTATCCCTCCCCAGAGGAAGTAGTCAAATGCTACTGAAGTCTGGCGATCTTGCCAGCCAATGCACCGGACCACCCCTGCCGATCCCACGTTGAGGATACGTTTCGAACGTAATTTCGGACACCTTCTTTGATGGCGATAGCCTGTTTTGCTCTTATTTCTTGGTATCCTCTGCACTAAGCGTAATAAATATATGTTCTCACCTTGTTCGTGTCCATTCTTTCTTGTGATTTTGTGTCATTACTACCGCGCCAGGAAAGCGTTTCCGACCATGCTTTGCTGTGTGTTTTCCCATCGTCTAGGTGTACTTATCTCTCCTGAAATTTGTAACCGATTTGCTGAAAACACCCTGTATATAGGATGTATCAGTATAGCGGTGACAAACTTTCAGGGAAGATAGCGTACACATAGACGATGGGAAATCACATGACATTGCTTGGTCGGAAACGCTTTCTTGGCGAGGTAGTGACGACACCAAACGCAAAAAAGGAGGGACACAAACAGTGAGACAAAACGTGTTTTATTATATTTAGTACAGCAGAAACCAATAAATAAGAACAAAAACAAACAGCGATCGTCATTAAAGAAGGTGTTCGAAATTACGACCCCGGACCGTGATGTAGGCCTCACTTAGCCGACGCATGGACGATCTCCATCACGAATGGAAGATGCATGATGCACTGTTCCTGCATCATGGTCCGGGTCGTAATTTCGAACACCGTCTTTGATGACGATCATTGTCCCTTTATGTTGTTTTCTCTTTGTTTTTGCTGTACTCCGAATAATAAATATGTTTTCTCACCCCGTTCGTGTCCTTTCTTTCTTGATTTTTATGTCGTCATTATGGCGCCAGGAAAGCGTTTCTGACCATGAATTGCTATGTGATTTCCCATCGTCTAGATCTACTCTATCCCTCCTGAAAGTTTGTCACCGGTGTACTGATACACCCTGTATATATGTGTGTATGTGTAAGTGCTCGTCACGTTTATCTGCAACTCCAGCTTTCCATCTACGTAGCGTCTTCAAGCTATCCTCTGTGATCCATCTTAATTTTATATCTCTAAACATTTCAGAAAGGTGAACTAGTTTCATATTCCGCAAAAACTACAACATCACACACACACACACACACACACATATATATATGTATTATAGATATAATACATATAAAATAATAATGATAATGATATAAATAAATAATGATATATAAAATAATAATGATAATGATATAAATAAATAATGATATATAAAATAATAATGATGATATCAAATTCAAAATTTTGGTAAGAACACATAGTTTTCTCAATTCCTGTAAATGCTTCAGGTCATTTGTATGCCGTCTGGTAAATCTGTGCTGATCAATTTTAAAATTAAGAGATTTATTTAACGTATAAATAATTATTTTTTGACAGTTGACATTGGAATACATTCACGAAATTTCCATGTAATATTTATACCTCTTATTTTTCAAAATCTGGCAATAATATGCTGTCGATGCTAAAACATTTAAAGTTTTTTTAGACAGTTTTCCGAAATATTTTTCAAACAAGCTGAATGAAAGTAGCTGAAAATAATTCAAAACTTTCTTCATACTTAGAATATTTTTATGGGAATTCATTGGTTCATTTAGCCAGTATTCTGTGATATATACAAAGAAAATAATTTTTAATCTTTGTTTCCATTCTCAGAATACTTTGGTTGGAGTTCTATAATAGTCTTTAACGTGGAAGTGATTTGTACTATGCCTATGTTTCCCATTTTTCTGTGCAATGTTTTTGAATGTTTTAGCTGATTACGATAAAGCTTTTAAGGACTATCTGCTTAGGAGAAGGATGGGGAGGAATTAAGGAAAACTGATTTTTATTCATGTCCTTATGCATAAAATGGTATTGAAATGTTTACAGCTTCCAGTTTTTAAGCAGAAAAGTTGTTTGTTTCTTATGGCAGCTGGAATTAATTTCAAAATTTGATTGGACTGTATGATAATAACCATCAAGCCTTCAAAGAAATATCTTGATTGTAATTTTCACTTCGTGTGCTTGTTGAATTATATTTTAAAGAAGACATTGAGGTTGGAGAGAAGTATCGTAGAAAATTTGATCTTGTCCTTCTTAGGATTCGAATTTGAGTTCTGGTTGCCGATCCTATGTGCTATCTGTTAGACCACAAGAAGGAGAGAATAGGCCATTCCTTTGCAAAATATATTATACGGAATAGTTTAAAATCCCTGTGACCTTTTTGTATCATTACAAAACATAACAACCGCACTTGTAGCGTAAATTCATCTTAACTTGGGACATAATAGATTTGTGTGGTAAAGTGTGCGTGAAAACAACTTCGTTCTTCTGACAGTGCTTTGATTTTGTGCTGAGATAATATATTACAATAGGTTTCATTTAATATTTTGATAACATTAAACGATGAGAAAATATATCTTTCAAAATGGCAATGGAATTTTACCAAGTTAATATAAATGCAACAAGAACATATAAATAGGTACTTTTACAGCATTTTACTTCAGAAAATGCGAAACCTCTTTATGAACTATTCATAATGTCTTTAATGCAAATGTTCATTTATGAACTTTTTATAACGTTTCCGAAAAATAGACCTCTAATCTTAATACTCAGAAGGCATTCCTCATTGGAAGAGAACAGCAAAATTTTAAATTAGGCAAAAAAGCAACCTCAGCTTGGTAGATATGTTTTCAGGGAGGGGGGAAGCGTTAGATTCTTTTTGGGAGGAGGCTCCTGAAGAAGAGGGACTTGTGTCTGATTGCCCTCAAAGTCAACAGAGTTATTGAAAATGTACGTCAAGTTAAGTTTCTTTTCGGAAGGGGGCTAATTTTAAACGGTTAATTAAAATGAAAGCAAGCTATTTGGCTATTATATCCATTACTTGGTGACATTCCTCTGTCATTTTCCAATTTTTATAATCTATTTTGAACTTATTTAGCGACTTTACTTCGGTTTAAAAATGTGCTCTATAATATTTTGATCATATTAACCGAATTGGTGATCACAATAAGTTTTGTTTCATAAGTTTCTTGTATGCAAACGCATGGGATCTCGATGATTCTATAACAATATTCGAATGATAACTTTAACCGCGTATCACATTGAGTTGCATCTACTATACGTTCATGTAAACTTACATCACTTTTGTTCAAATACAGATGAAAATCCGTATAATAGCAAAGAGAAAAAGACTGATAGGAAAAAATTTATCGTGTGGTTTTTCAAAAAAGATGAGAGATAATGTAAAAAATAAAGATGATATTTGCTATCCCTTACAAAATTCACAGACGAACATATGTTCTTTCAGGTTGATGTGAGTAGAAGATGGTGGATGGAGAGTCTTACTAGATTTATGATCTCTTAGGCATTTCTTTTTGTAAGGCATTGCCCTTTCTCCTTTCTTTTTTTTTTATATTAATCTTTTATCAGATGTGTAGGAATTTCTGCTAAATCACCCCTCGTTTCTTCTACATATATAGTTGATTGTCGAAAGAATAAAAAATATCTTCCTTGATTTATATATGTTGAAAAGAAGCATAGTTCTGAGTTTGTATTTTAAAAAAGCGCGTTTAAGCTAGAAGAACGGTGTTTAGGCAATTTTTCGTTTGTGCTTTATGTAGTATAGAAAGAACACCGCGCGCTTTATTTATGTAGTATATTTCACATTGTTTCTCTTATAATATTTCTCATATAAAGTGGTATGCTATTTTACACAGTTTGTTGTATGGAATATAATGTTTCTTTATACGTTCAGATTACGCAAAAGATTTGTTGCTAATGAAATGGTTGGTTCCCCTTTTCTGTATGAATAATGTAGTATGGTTTGGTTTACTTGATTCCGGCAAAGCACACGAGGGCTATATGCCTAAGGGGAGGGGTGCCTTGGTGGAGAACTTTATAATGGAAACTAACTCATATACACGTTATACATGGGAAAAACTACGAAAACGCCCTTGCAGCCAGCCCGTTCTCCGAAATTCGAATCCCGGACCGAACTACCAGCGTTCAGTGACTTTACTGCTCGGCCGCTGGTGGACGATAATGAATATAATTACTATTCTTCAACGCAGGGATTCCCAGCCCTATTATTGTATCGATCTCTTTTAAAAGAAGTGGGTAAAAATATATTTACGGGTGCCCCTTGGCGAAAATTGGCGACTTTTGGCGGTACATGGACACCGAGTGTGTGGAATTCCTTGACTTACATGTTATTTTGGCTTTGTGTAACTGTGCGTAGCGGCGATTAAAAAAAAAAAATCAGAGAATTGTACAAACCTGGCATTGCGCACGCCCTTGACTTTGTCCATGTCTATTTATTTTCACTTTAAAAAGTTAAAGGAGCAGTCAGTTATACACTAGAGCCAAACAAAAAAATATATATAACCTCAATAAACTACATTTTAAATGAAACAATGAAATAACATAAAAAAGGAAATTCATCTTAGCACTATATAAAGGAAATATCCACTTAACCTTATTTAGAAATTTCCGTGTCTTCAGTCAAAGAAAATTCTTGAACAGTATTCAAAAAGTTCCTAAATTTATCTGAACTAGAATCTGTATACTGGCGTCGCCACTTAAATTCAGAAAAATAAGAGTCAAAAATATATTCCCTTTTCTACATGCCGTTATCCTCCGACGTTCGACCATACGCATTTCCTGCCTACAAACAGGACACTTATAATGGCTACTAAGTAAACCTTCATTTACACACAAGTCAATTACTGTTTTTTTTTTTCCTTTCGTTCCCAATCGCACAGAAATTCAAATTAATCTTACCACATTCATTCATTTCACCGTGTAAAGCAGAAAATCAGCAACGTACTTCCTAACCAACATCCAGCACACAACCGCTTACAAATATTTTCTCATCATTCAAATTCGCCGCAATCACGCAACTAATTACGCCATAATAGGGTTTCCATAACATTCAACTACTCAGGTTACCATAAATGAAACAACAAATTGGCGATAAATGAAACAAAGACTTAAATAACCTCAAATACACTATAACCAAGAATGGTTTTCATACAACAGAATCTTAACAAAACTAAAAAGGTGTATTAGAATTATATTTTTTCTTTTTTGTATTATTATTATTTTCAGTTTTGCAAACATAAAGAAGTTTCCAGAAACAAAATCACAGACCTTTATCATTTTATTATCATTCAGAATTATATTTTTTCTTTTTTGTATTATTATTATTTTCAGTTTTGCAAACATAAAGAAGTTTCCAGAAACAAAATCACAGACCTTTATCATTTTATCTGTCTGGCAAGAAAGTATTTTCGGTTTTTTAGTGGGAAATAAAACTCAGTTTTTTCTGTACAAAAAATGAACTTTGATCAGTCATATATCTTCTGTTCGATGATCGCTTGCCATCTTTCTGATAACTCCGTGATTCCGCGCTCTTAGAACTTCTGAGCTCTATCAGCAAAAAACTCAACCAAGTGCGATGAGGTCATCGTTATTATTGAAACTTTTACCTCTTAAGAAGTTTTGTAACCCGATGGTGCGAAGTCGGGGCTATATGGGGGATGGGACGTCACTTCTTAACTAAGGTCCAATAATTTCGTATGTGTTGCTAGTTAATATTTCTTTTGCAGTAAAAAAAAATCAAAGCTAATCATCTAGTCCATATCAAGTGACGTTATATATATCTTAGAATTATTATGCTGATACATTAAAAATATTTGTTTCACATGCGTCTGTTCCTTGCATATTATCGTGGTCTTAATGCATATTTAAAGGAATTTAAAGGAAAACCCAGTGCATGCTATTTCTAAAATGAAAAATCATTTCTATTAGTTCTTCAGCTGTTTACAATGAATTAGTGTCGATTGAGCCCGTTGCGAAAATACTCTTAACAGTTTTGTTCCCTTAGAGGGAAGGATTCAGCAATTTTATTCCCCTCTAAATTCAATCAGAAAATATTCCCTCATTTCAGTTATAGCACAGTCTGTGTTTTTATGCCGCCTGCTTCTATAAATAATAAAACGTAAAATCGGTAATTTTAGCGGCATAATACCTTTTTATGGTGATTTTTATCTTCTTGGAATATGATTACATATGTAAACAATACTGCATAATTATTTTGATTTTAGTTTTATTTTATATTAGTTTTCTGGAAGCTTAAATTTATTTTAGACGTTTGCATTATTTCGTTTTACACGTATGTCGTCGAAATGTCTAATGTGACTGTTTTATTAATTTTGTAGATGATGACGTAAATTACTATATGGCATTACTTAATTATGGCCACGATAGCTATTACTGGCACACAAATAGGATGCGTAATAGATGGATGGTAACCACAATTAGCTGGATATTCACATTTTATTTTCTGATGAATAATTTCTTAGGATACATTTTGTCCTTTTCACATCATTGCGGGTGCCATAAGCACCCCACAAATGTATATACACTTATCGCACTTCTAGACAATAGATGATACAGCGAAACAATGACACGCATAACAGGGTAAGAAATAGTAGGAAAGTTAGTGCGCATTTCAGGAAAGGCTATAATATAGAGTCGAAATCCTTTGTTTAAGTTATGAAAGGTGATCGGCCAAGAGCTCTACGCATTTCCGATGACATAATGCAGGTTAGTTTTTGTAAGTGCCGCAGTTTAAATTCCAGGAAGAGGACGTAGCCAAATTAAAGTTAGTCATTTTGAGTTTCATATATTTTTTCATCTTACATATATGTACACTCACTTCCAAAAGTTAAGCACGAAGATGTAAAATGCAAAAAAATCAACAAATACTGCTTTGATTGACACAAAATTCGGCAGGAAAGTAGCATATATATTTATGCATAAAACAAAATCAATAATTATATACAGAAATGAAAACAATATTAAATTTTTGTAAGTTATCAGATAATGAGATACTGGATACTAAAATAGAATTATGTATAAAATGAAAATAAACAGCATAAAATGAAAAAAAAAAAAGGAATTTAATAGGGTATGTGATCCCCCTCATCTGTATGCGAAGTTTACACCTTGTGACCATGCTTTCAATTAGGTGGTCAACCACCGCAGAATTAAGCAATCGCCATTCTTCTTGTAGAGCGGTTTCCAGCTCAATAAGAGTGGCTGGAGGTGGGAAACGTGACGATACAGCACGGCCGAGAGCATCCCAAAGATTTTCAATGGGATTAGGGTCGGGCGAATATGCTAGCCACGCCATACGCGCAATCCCTTCACTCTCCAGGTAGTCGTCGACGATGTCAGGTCTATGGGGACGTGTGTTATCGTCCTTTAAAACAAAAGTAGGGCCAATTGCTGCAGCGTACAATCTCACAATGGGTTCTAGGACTTCATCTCGATACCGGACAGCCGTCAAAGAACCCCGTTTAAAGATGTGCAGATCGGTGCGGTATCCTAATGAAATCCCTGCCCACACCATAATGCTTCAGCCTCGGAATGCGTGATGTTCGGTGATGTTTTGGGACTGACTGCGTGTTCGTTGGTCACGCCATATCCTTATACGCTTATCATCTGAGTCCAGGGCAAATCTTGTCATGTTCCCGGCACCACTATAATCGTCATGTTCCCGGCACCACTATAATCGTGCCCCTCTTGATTGGACGGATAGAGGAACACAAACTCGAGGTACCCGGGCGTACAGTAGGTGCAGATATCGCCTTACCAATGAACGCTGTAACCATAGATGTCACACGTGGGGAGGTCGCTCTGCAATTCCGCTTGGCTACAATAGCAATATATTGATCTTCCGCGGGGGTTGTAAGCCTTGGACGACCGGTCATGGGCCTTCGGACAACTGTGTGTGTGGTTTGGAATTGTTTCCATAAACGTGAAATTACAGAATGATGAACGCTGAAGAAAAGAGCAACATCTGTGATCGACTGTCCTGCTTCAATGCGCCCCACAGCACGCCAGCGTTCAGAATCTTCCATTCATCTTCTGGAAGTCATAGAAACACGTATGTCTTGAAAACAAATTGTACGAAAGTTTTAAACACCTTCTATCAGCAGTTACAATCAATTTCTGTAACCCTTCATAAAGCTGGCTTCTTATAAGATTGCCTTTTTTGCATATTTCTTGACATGAAAGCGCGATTGTTTGTTACCTAACATATTTGCATACTTCCATCTACCTTTGCTGCGAATTGCATCGTCTTCAATTCTGATTGGCTTCCGGAAATTAGAATTTTCCTCTCCGTGCCTAACTTTTGGAATTGAGTGTATATTTTTAATCTAAAAGCTCTGAAAATCGTAAACTAAGGCTTTTGGTTCTTTTTGGTTTCGCTATATTCCATTTTTCTACTTATTAAAAGAAATCCTAACGTAACCAATACAGTTGTTGTTTTTGCAAGAGTTAAAACCCCCGCCGCCGGGCCGAAACAAGTTCAGCTATCAGGCCGTAACACGGGCCAACCCATCAAACAATAACGGAGAACAGTGAGCCAGCCATGTTCCATCAAATTATCCAATCTAATCAAAATGCCTATCGCTGCTCTATTTTGATTAATTCTCATCATAATTTCTTCAACTACTTGTTTACATTCCTCATAATTTAAGACAGTATAATAACCAATACAGTAGTGCGTTAAGGTAACAGAAATAAAAAAATGAATTAAACAAAACAAATCCAAATCCAAAAAAAAAAGAAAAAAAAAAAGAAGAAGATTACCAGAAATTGATCTTAAGAAGAGTGAAATGCAAAGACATGCTAACTCAAACCACGTGATTGTTTTGGTATATCGAATGGTGGAAATCGAAGAAAATGATGGTCAAAATCTACTATTTCAGATTCGGATTCATTCGAGAGTAACATCAGAAGCTTTTTGGGATAAAGTTGTTTTGTGGCATCACCGTTTACGATAGCTTTATGAGGTGAAGTGACGAATGAAATTCATTAAACTTAAAAGCACATTCTTCTGAACTAATTTTCTGCATCTTTCACGTATGTGTTATTCCTGAAAAAATTTATGGTTTCTTTATAGCATGTCGTTAAACCGTGTCAAAGTTATTATCAGAGATGCCATATTTAATTCTTAGGACCACCTAGTTACTTTTTAATTAATATCGTTTTGCTCATTATAGTTATTGTATTAAGATTTTAGGCATTTGTAGACGGCATTTTTCTTTTTAATTTAGCGCCACCTTAATAAGACAAAAAAGGCCGGTGTTATTACTTGATATCTGTTAATGTCACATTACTAATAAAAGCCATATATTTATTTTCGCGAATCAAAAACCTAATTTTTCAGGAATCATTTGTACTTTAGAAATATTAGTTTCCTTTTCCTGTTGTCATAACGAAAATAAATATTTGAACAAAAAAATAAATATTTGAACAAAAAAAAAATGGTACAATGATATCGGCTATGTGAAAATGTTTTAGTTGTTTATTATCTGCAATACGCTCTGTAAGTTACAAAATGAACGAAAAATTTGGTTTAAGTCAAGGGGGGGGGAAGAGAGAGAGAAGAGTTATAATATCTGTATGAATCAGCATGATTATTAGAATTGTAGCATTCAAAGCATAGTTACTTAGGCATTCCACCCCCTCAAAAAATGAGTAATATGCAGTGCGAGTATGTACAATTTAAATGATTTTTATGCCTTTTTATGAATTAACGTCTTTGACAGGTATTTTATAAAAATAATAGGTTCTTAGTTTTTAACATATATAAAATTGTGTATTGATTGTTTCGCCAAAAGTCAGAAACTAATTTTTCACTAATTCACTAATTTTTCGCTGCGAAATTTATTTTATGTATTTGTTTTGTAAATATAGATATGCACAAGATGGTATGAAAATATTAACGTTTTCATTAATAAGTCGTTTTAAATTATGCATAAATTTTAGCGGCATTGTTAAAAAAGTTCGCGTTTTTTGTAGTAGCGCCGGACATGAAAGTGCTTTTTCTACTTTTCGATGTCAAAACTGCTGTTTTGTTTGTTATGTCAACTCCTGAACTTACACAACAGAAAACCGGTCAGTGAATCACCTGCCAAAAGCCGTGTGCCTTTATGACTCACACCTGTAACTCCTGGAATTCGGTGAGGTAGCTGCATGACTCATCGATCCTTGGTTTCGTTTCAGGGACAGGGAGATTTTGAATTAGAATGGCTCAACAGGGAGCTAGTCTATTAAATACAAAGGGGAGTAAAGGGAAGTGTTTTTAGTCTTGGCCATTAGTGGGCATTGCAAAATTAATTTTCAAGCTTTTCGATGAATAAAAAGCTGTATTGTATTACTGTAAATAAAATACTAAATGTAAAAACTACGGTTAGCAAAAAATTTGGACTATTAAGCAGGTAGAAGTGGAAGGGGCACCAGAACTTCAGCATTGGTCATACAGGTACAGTCTCGCCGCACTAACCGTGCAGTTTCGCCCCAATTTTGAGGAAGAACTCTCGTTACCATTGAGAGGGCTTCTGCCCTAAGCAGAATATTTGTCCTAACAATAGAAAAATCATCGGCCAGGGCTAAACGCTTTTTTATAGCATACTCAAATGTTACAAATACATTAATCACATTATTTTCCATTACGCATAAACATAACTTTGCGCTCACATGCTACAATTTCAACTGCAAATGTTCACTTATAGAGATAAAAATGAGATTATTCATTGAAATAAACCCACTAGAAGTCGTGTCACGATATGTACATTAACGATAGATGATACCATTGCGACTATAGTATACACACAATCATAGCAATATCAGACATTTACCAATAAGTACTAATTCACTTAATTCCATGCACAGTACATGCTGTAACGCTGAATCATTGTCACAGTATTATACAAATACTATAAATCGATGAAGCTACAGTTTCAAAATTAAACCTGTACCTAAAATCAGATCATAACGTTCCGTTTGTAAGCACCAGTTCACATAAAGCAGTTACAATTTACAGAAGACAAAATCGATGCATGTATACGCAGGCAATATTACTAGTAACAGTACCATGCTGTTACATAAATATAATAAAATACGAATACATCGAAATCATTAACATCGTACAATCAATAAGATACCTTTTTAAGATAAAAATCATTGATGAAGGCAATTCATTCAATGACGTACAAAATCCCCTACAATATTGCACAGAAACACTGATAAAGCACATATTACGATACAGATGCATTAGTTCATTAATATACTAATATAAAAATAAATACAAAAAACACAATAAAATCAATAATATGCCATTTTGAAATAATTCATTAATAATACCAGTTCACTGAATGCAGTACAACAACATCAATGCGTTGCGCAATACTAGTGCGTGTAATACATAAAATAGTGTCAGTTTATGTCATGAGTCATAATAACATCAATACGGTGATGTTTCATAATAAATAACATTAAAGTTCAATACATAAAAGCAATGCATCTGTATCTTAATACTGATGTTCAAAATTCCATATACAGATAAAATTCAGCGATTTTTTACGGGAAAAGTTGCAGTTGATGCAAAGCGTAAAAACCATTCCACCTATACACATGCAGTTTACTATTTCACATAATAATGCTAAAAAACATCAATACATTGTACTGTACAAATACATTAATGTAATATTATATAAATAAAATAAAATCATAACATCAGAAACATGACTCTTTCAAATTAGAACATTAATCAGGAGACGGTTCCGAGGGTCTTCCAAACTCTCCCTACCACAACCTCTCAATAGGATTTGAAGCTAGCCGTGTATTTTGAGTGCCTTCATGCCGCACAGATATTATACACATACAAATATCCATGCTTCCCATTGGTACGGGAATATTAAGCAAGAAAAGAAATCCTAAGAACATATAGGGTAGAAGAAACAGGAAGTTAAAAAAACGGGATCTACTGTGCGCACGAGTGGCCGAGCGGTAAAAGTCGCTGAACACTGATTGTTCGACTTGGGTTCGATTCCAAGCGAAAGAGCTGGCTGCATGGGCGTTTTCATGGTTTTCCCTATGTGTAACATAGACATGAGCCAGTTTCTCTTAAAAAGTGTTCCCCGAAGGATCTCTTCCCTCAGGCAGATAGTCTTGCAGTGCTTTGCTGTAATCAACTAAACGAAAGTAAACAAACTAAACGGAACCTACTACTACTATGTTAAATGAATTCTATTCAATTTTACGTGCCCAGTATGAAGCTATACTGTCCCCAACGGAACTGAGTGCGGGTATCCCTCATATAACACGGTAGATAAGTTCCTAAATACCGTGCTATATGGAACCATAGATCTGTTATGTATATTACAGCTCTATGTATGGAACTAACAACCAACACAAAATAAAAGAATGCGTTTCGAAAAGTTTTTAAAAACGAAGTATAATTTTAATGGTCTCATTATTGCCTCGTTTAAATTTAGACTTTTGCAGCGTAAGATTCCTTTCTCCTTTTAACAAAAAGTTCAAAATTCATATTTTCATCTCCCCCCCCCCAAAAAATTTTTTTTTTCTGTTTTTCTTTTGAAAGCAATTTTTTTTGCTTTCAGGCCTAGTTTGGAACTGAAATATAATTTTGCAATAATTGCCCTAAAACAGACAAAGCTAATTAGTAGAACACACCCAAAATTTTCCAAAAAAATATTCTTCAGAAATCACAGTAACATAATTTATACAATCTACAGGCATGGAGCACAAGATAAATACTGTGTAAATGAGGCCACGCCTCAATTTAAAAAAAAAATTTTTAAATTTCGATGTGAGAGTATGAGGGTATTCCCGAAATTTATTTTATTTTTGTGCGCATAAATATATTTATATACACAATAAGTTTACACTGGATGGCATAATACGTAACTTAATTTTGTAAATGTTTAGAATAAAAATCGTATTGTCAAAATATGCGCATGCTTAAAGTGTTATAAGAGTGTTTACGAGTATTCATTAACGTACTGAAATGAAATCGCGTTACCATGCTGTAAGGGTTTCCGCCATTTTCTTATCGTTTAACAGTGAAACCGTATTCTAAGTAATCGTGTTATAAGAGAGATTACCTGTATATAGAATTTTCGTCTTTCACTGGCCATGATTATAATATTTAACTGCAGAAAGAAAGCACTGAATTTCGTGAATATACGGAAAATTGAGGGATTTGCGATGATTTAATCAATTATGTGCGACATCATTTGAGAAGCATTTGATCAATAAAAAAGGAATTGTCTTCTCTAGCTAGGGTTACCGTCATATAATGGCTTGGTTTCAACGAAAATGACTCTTTTTATAACTGGAGTTAAGATCTGTGAAGAAATTACTTTCACGGAGATAGGGTTCTTACAAAAAAATTGCCATTAAAGTTGGTAATTTACTTAAAGCGTTTATAATAATAGCATTTAATGGTTGTAATCTTCTTTTTCTTTAATGAAAGAGAAGATACGCGGTCACATATTCGATTAGTCTGTGTAGTGAACGATGCGCTGCGATCATCAATATACAGATTATTAATTTTTCAGGAATTAAAAACAATTATTTTAGCTCTTCTTCTTTAAGTTATTGTTTATATAATTTGTTTCCCTAGAGTAGGAACGAATCCCAAATTTTCTGAAATATAAAACCTAAAATTTTTCTCGAATGTTTCGAGTCCTTCGTATAGTAATAATAATAAATAAAAGAAGGGAAAAGGTTATTTAACAGCTTTTAATTAAATGAAAATTTCAAATATGCATTTATTGAGAAGCAAGTGTAAGAATACAGCGTAGCTTAAACTTGTATGTTAAGAATAGGTTCAGCGCAAAATAAGCCGTTATCCTCAAAGAAATTTCACAATTTAAAGCGGCGTTTCTGAAACGTTTTATTGCGGAACCCCTAGCATTCTTTAACGAACTACTAGTTTCGGAGAACTGTGATTGAAAAATCTGGTCTAAAGAAACTGAGAACAAAGGCGAAGAAAGAGACAAAATTATTAAAAAAAAAAAGAAGAATTTCCTTTCAGGAGTGTTCGATGGTATTGATGTGGTGATGTAAAATTTGAAGCTTACATTGATAGATATGCTGTTATCTGCAAGAAAACGTTTAATTTTTTTTAAGCAAACGTAAAGATCAAAAATAGCTAAATGTTTCGGAAATGTTTAGTAGAAGATAAGAGGCATGTATCGAAAGTAATTCAAGAATAGGTCTAACGTTTTTTTGAGTGGACTCAGATCCTCCGAATTCCACATGATATTGGAGTGATTTTCCCTCTGTCTGAAGGTACTACTCAACGCAGTCTTCATTGCAAAGAATAGATTATGTAATCGCTAAAAGCAATTTCGAATTCTTTGAAAAAAATTCAGACGGGCATTGTTTTACCCATTTGTTTACAGTCACTTCATCTCATCTACGACTGCAGTTGTTGTCTCCATATAGATTGTCCTTTATTGTACCCGAAGATGTTGAAATCCAAACTCTACAATGGAGGACAGACCAATGTCCTGTCCAGTTTACTGATCACCTGATTGTTTGCCAAATAGATAATCGGGCATACATTATTGTGGTAAATATGGAGCCTCTTCAGGTTCTTATTTTGCTTCTTGTTGCTAATGCTTCTGAAAGCTTTTGGATTCTGATCATCGTACGGCATGTTCGAAGAAATTGAGACGAGCCGGTGTCATTCCCAAAACAAGTCGCTATAAATAGTTTTACTGATCGCTGCTCTTTGAACACTTTTCAGGCTTTGCGGAAGAGAAAAGGTGCAATTTCTTGAACTGATTCATCATCTGTGGATCATAAACATACGATTTCGTTTCCTCTCATGCTAAAGTTTGAAAAATAGGGTCATTATTGGGTTCCAATGTTTCTAACAGATAAAAGCAAATTACCGCTTTTTTGCCCTTTATATCGGGTATCACTTTGCAAGATCTTGCTGCCCCAACTTGTCAGAAACTGGGGTAGTGACTGCTACTATGTGTGAATATACACACGTGAGAAGGGGTTGAAGCCCTTTTTATTTTATATTTAAAGTGACAAATGCGTCTACTTGACGCTCAGAAACTGCGCCAACCCGGCGGTTTAATTAAAGTAGAATGCAAAACTGAAAGTAATAACTAGATGAACAATTATCAAAGCACTACTGACGAGGCTCTGAGATCCTAAACTAACCGCGTTTTTAATTATCGCTGAGATTCAGCAAGATTACTGATTAAACAGTTGAAAGCTAGCACTTCTGCAAAGCTAGGCACACAGGCCGACACGCACCGATCTAAATTCTACCGAGCAACCTCACTAGCGTAACTTCAAAGCAAGACTCTTACACTCTGGTTTCGTCTACTATTTAATTTAACTAGCTTCCGCTAAATTTGAATAAACTGCGTGTGCTACTACAATTTAAATACTCTGGCACGAGCATTTCTAGGGGAAAATGAAGGCTAAACAGGAAAGATAACTTAAAATAAATGTTAGTTAAAATAAATATAAACCCTACAACTTTACATATGCTTTTACGCTGCAGAAGAGGACTGCTGACCCTACGGCTATAAAATTAACCTCACAGCTTTATTTTCCTCCTTGCAGAAGCGATCTAATGCTGCTGCGCACCCCCACCCCCACCCCCTCCGTAGGAGGGCCGGCAGAACAGAATGCTACAAACAAGGGATGAAAACGAATTTCATAGGCTATTTACAGCGATGCGTAAATCCTCATAGGCTACACAGTCTTGTGCTAATCACCGACTAAGTAAGATCACTGATGGTTCTGTGTTCAGATAGAGATTACTGGTTGTAAGTTTAGGACTTAACAAGCACAGTTACGGTATTACAGTCTAACATACATGAGAGTGCGTTACAGATATATGACTTAACATTTAGAATACTTATCGTATATTATACCACTTTCAGGCTAACTTCACAAAGCGCTATTAAACAATGCATTGAAAGTGCTATTAATATCACTTACTCTATTGCATGAAGCAATTATGAGAATAGATTTAACAAGGTAATAATTATAATACAACTGAAGCGAAGACTGAATTCCGTTGTAACAATGAGCAGCAAACTGAAACAAGGGTTATACATAGATGCAGAGTGTATATAAATGCAACTACAATTGAACACACACACGAAAAAAGACAACATGTATGCAGGTACTACTGAAGGAGGTTGTTATACTACTAATGAAACTTTGCGTAATGAGCTTACTGTAGTACTTCTGCTTTGCAGAGTGTTATTAGATAGTCTTATAAATCATAGAGACTTATGATGTTCTGAGAGAAAGGTGTGCATAGCTGCTTGATTAATTTCTGATCGAGCAAGATGCCAAGTGCTGGATTGCGCTGTTGTGCCCACTTACACCCCACTTACAGTTGAGTTTTTTTGCTGCGCAGTACATAATAAGTTTTCTCAGCTTTGCTCTGGCTATGTTATTCTTAATCAAATTGTCCGCCCAGTGGGGTCGAAATAATTGACTTGGTTCCTTTTGATGAAGATGAGCAATGTCTGGGCAAGAGAAGAGATAATGATTCGGGTCACCTCCACAGCCACGGGTATCTGTTTCACTTAGGTGGAAGCGATGTAGATAAGACTCAAAAGGGCCATGGCCTGTGCAGTAGTGATTTAATTCACCAATATTGACTCGGGAGTGCTTCCTCCACTTTCGGAAAAAATTCGTATATTCGTCTGCCCGTTGCTGCTATTTCCCACTTCTGTTGCCACTGTTGATGTGCGATTCTTTTTAGCTGGGGGACTGGAAGTTTTATTGGATGTTCAAGTAGAGCCACATCATTTGCTGTAGACTTCGCTGCCCTGTCTGCTTCTTCATTGCCTTGGACCCCAACGTGTGCCAGGACCCAATGAAGACTAGGGCGAATTGTTTGTGGCTGCTGAAGGAGGACAGCGAATTTCCTGTACTACTTTACACGTAATGTACAGTAACTTTTCCGTCATCTTTTATAATTAGAGTGAATCTAAAAATTAATGAAAATAGCCTACGGTTTTAATGTTGCTTACATCATTCAATATACATATATATATATTTTTAAGGGAAAGTTAAAAATTTGTTCATATTTTTTCTGGAACTTTATAAGCTCATATTCCTGCATTTCTTACTTTTATGAATACCCATTTATTAAGGTTTGCAGTATAATGGGCAATGCTATCTTTTGTTTGCCATCCCCCACTTGCTCATTAATTTCCCCATTCTGGTAAATGAAGTCTAGACATGTGTTTTGGTGCCTTCGTATATTAAATGACCATGTAACGGCAGTATATATTCCGGAATCGCTTATTAGTTCAGCTAATGAGTTTCTGGAGAGAGCAGCCTCCACAAATTAACCTCGATTACGTTTCCCTACGAAAAGAAGAGTAAAATTAGAGTTACGCTGGAATGCGCATCTTGGCTGTTTTGTTTCAGTGATTTAATGAAGTTTTATAAACTCGGTAGGGAACATGAATTATATCCTGACTATAATGAACCTTAATTTGTAGGGTTTTTTTTTTTTACACTTTCACTTTTTGATTTTGATGAAGTAAATAAAAGAATAGCAAGTGTATCAGTTGTAAAAAAATATTGCTTATAGAGTTTCGGAAGCAAATTAGGTTTAATGGAAAAAATATTAAACAGTGTAAGCGCGCTATGTACAAGCCACCAATTTTTTAAAGCTGTAGAATAAACTTTAATTTCATACTTAGAAGATAACAGAGTTAAAATTGAGTAGTTGAAACTGTGATAAATTCATAATCTAACTAACCTGAGCTTTTGGAGTTGAATTTATTGTCAAGTGGCCAAAAACATTTTCTGGATCATTCTAGATGCTCTTCTAAAGAGGTAAATCTTCATTCAGTGTTTTTCTTCCTTTTTTTTTTATTATATATTACAAGGTCATAGACTTATTTCATTTTGTGCTAAATATTTTTACACTATAATGGATTTTATACTTAATAGTTTATATTCTAGCATAAAAGGAAACAGAGTATTAATTTTTAGGGTAAGCCTACTTTTGCATCATTGTTTTTCCAAATTATTCCAGTAGTGAACCAAATAGTCCACTATTGAAAATGCACGTTCTTTTTGAATTTATTAGAAGGCTTAGCATTAAATTTGTGTTTGTTTATGAATTTATATTTATGTGTAATAAAATGAATTTATGAAATATTCCTTTACAATTCATTTTGCTTTATGATAAAGGCAACCAATAGTAGTAGTAGACAGCCGCTTATTGGCGGTACACTAGTCATCCGTTTCTGGAACACCAAGATTTAAATTAGGCAAAGCAGAAATCTTATTTTGGCGTAGCTTTTCAACAAAATTCCATTGATTTCGAGGACGATCAGACACTGGTTCCTCTTCTTTAGGAGGGGAGGGGGAACTGAGAGAAGAGAATCTTATGTACTAGAAGAGAGTCTTATGTAAGCGTGCCTTCATAATCGATACAGTTTTATTTAAAATATACGCCAGACTAAGGTTCCTGTTTTGTTTAAATTTTAAATGGGCGTGTTTCTGCTCCTGTTTGAACAGAGACTGAGCTTGGTTATTCTCTAATTGCCAACATGTTTGTCAATCGTAACTCATTTACAAAGGAAAATTGTCAACTTGTAGAGACATTAGGATTTTTTTTGTAAGCAGGATAGATGTGAAAATGGCGAGCAATGCCCTCGCGGGGACTTGAACCACGGATCTGTCGAATACACGTCGAGCGTGCTGGCCACTACATCACGAAAGCATGCGAAGAAGGCGGGAGAAATACCTTATATACGCCCCCTTTTAAAGGGTGATTGGGAATTACGGGATTCAGTCGCCAAATCCCGGTGATGGAGAATCATCATCCACCACCTTTTTAGTTTTGGCCTTGGGCGCCACTGTAGAGACATTAGGATTTTTTGTAAGCAGGAGGAATGTGAAAAATGAACAATGTCCTCGCCGCTACTTGAACCACGGACCTTTTGAGTACGCGCCGAGCGTGCTGACCACTACACCACGAAAGCGCGGGAAATACTTTATAAACTTACTTTAAAATTTTATAGAAATTTGACTGTAACAATTATAAACGAAATTAGCGTAAACACCTTTTATAACCTAAGCTCTTTTTAATAAATCGTTTTTTTAGACAGCTATTTACTTCATTTTTATGCAGATATCTCAATGATTATGTTTTTAACAAAACATAAGAAATAAAACTTTTTCCTCTCATATGCAAGCTTAAATTTGCGTCAGGAATGCATTACTGATTGAACTAGGAGTTCCCCTTCCTACCTCACCGGAAAAAAAAAAAAACCGGTGTTTTTAAGTTTTTACAAAATATTCAACATTTTGTTTACGTTAAAAGGATAATTATGATAGGTAAGAGTATAAACAATGAAAAAAAATTCATTTACGGGTAAAAGTTTGAAAAGTTTCAATGATATTTAAGGGATGCTTTGAAATTGCTCACTACTGAGTACTTTTATCTTATTGTTAATCTCTGATTTCTGTCTTGAAGTCAAAGTAATGGATAATGTGCAAAGTTACTTGAAAAAACTCTTAGAAAAAGACCGCTGTTTGCAAGGACTTCGAAAATATTTGGAAGTTGCTGGCGGCTTTGAAAGAGGGCTTACATTTTACATTACATTTGGAACTGAAATCATTTCTACAAAAAAGAATTCCTCAGTTATCAAACTTTTTTTTTTCTAGCTTGAGAGAGGGCTGAGAAAAAAGTGCCCCTGCATCATGCGTTAATGGGGAGCGAGGGCTACAAAATATCTTTACAGATGCATTTATTTTGCTTCCCAGAGCTGCCTTCGATCGATTGAGAATGGGAATTGGATTTGTGTATGGAGGGGGGGGCATAAAAAACTGTGAAATATTCGTTCCTGTGCTTACAGTGCGAATGTATTGGAGTGATTTGTTTGAATTGCTTCTTGTTTATTGCACATTGCATCGAGATATATTGAAGCACTGTTTGAATTAAGACATATCCATATGGGATTTTGCTAATCTAATCAGAGTTTAAAACATTTGCTGTTTCTTCGAAATATTTTAGGGGAAAATAAATCTGACTTGTTTGAGTTTAAATTTTAGTGAGTTGCCCTATAGTTAATAGTTTGATAGTCATATATCACAGTTGCTCTCCAAATTAATTAAATTAATTTATTTTCAATAAAACATAAAAATAGCATGTCCCATTTGCCCTTTATTCTTCGTTGTAGTGAACTAATTTAGAGCCAAAGACACAGGAAAATCAAAAGATCAGTGATTCTGTTATCTTCATTTACATTGACTGGAATGTAAAGTTGTCATATAATTGCTGTACGTGATCTGTGACGTAAGCGTTTCTTTTATAAATGGCATTCATCTTATTCCGGGGATTCTTTAGAGATGGAGAAATTCTGCTCTAAGAAAGGCATGCATATTCTGATGGAAAGGGATTCTACCCAAACGTTTTACACTTGAACTATAACAAAGAGGCTACAGCAAAGAACAGTGAAATTGTGGTTGAAATCATTTGACCCCAAAATAAAGAAAAGTCTCTACGTACGGATACAATAAATGAGTCTTTATTCCAAAATGGATTGTAAAACATTCAAAATGAATTTTTTTTCGTGACGTGTGTACATACGCACGTATGTGTCTCGCATAAGTCAAAAATGATAAGCCCTAGAACGCTGAAATTTTTTATATGGGACTGCTATAAAATCCAGTTCTGTACCCTCCTTTTTTAGTGCAATCGGCAAAGTCTATATATCTATCTCCCTTTCCCGGCTTTTATTATCGGAATTGTCTGCCGTAATCATATACTTCCCATTTCGGATGTGTTTTAAATAACGAAAATATTCATATTTTGGCAATATCAAATTTTTAAAAAAAATTTTGGGACAGATAACGAAATCTAACTTTTAATGCGGTCTCCCAGTTCCTATATTTATATTTGTGAAAAATGTATACTTGTTATGAAAAAATAAAAAGACAAGAAATTTGACACTTGTCAAATTTCAACAAAAATTGACCTGGGTATTTAATTTCAAAATTTGCAATTTTTGTTGTCATTTTCCACTTGCCTTGTGGAATAGTTTTAGAGTAATTCGAGGAAATAAGTTTAAACGAAGTGCAGCAAAAAAGTGTGCATAATTTAATAGGCCGTATGAGGAAGTCATGTGGTGTCCAAATCAGATTTTTTTTTTTGTATCTTAACGGCGATTTAAAAATTTAAATTTAAAATTTTACGTATTATTTGAAATTCACCCCCTCTAAAATATCTTTTGGTCAGTGATGACACTGTTTCATAGTTAGAAGGAAGGACTAGATCAAACCTTAGAACCACTGGTCTAATTATCGTTAATTTTATTACTAATATGTATACAGTAAAACAGAACATTATGCTTTTCAGCAAGTCAACCAGGTAATCCGAACATTGGTCGTATTATTAACATCTAGTGCCTGGGTCATTGTCTTTTTACATCCCACATGAGCCATAGTTTCTCATAATAATGTTTTCCCCTCGTGCAAAGAAGGGAGGGCACTAAGAGCTTTCGAGGCTTTTGAGGCTGTAAAACCCCTTTGTTCTCGTTTTTTGTATTGCTGTTCACTGAGTTCATTCGACGAGCTCAAGGGTGTCTGGTTCTCAGTCACCATGTTCAAGCATCGAACTGAACGTTTTTATTGTTTTAGAAAGCGTTTTTATTTCTTTGCATTGAAGGAGACTGAATGCCATTTAGGATCAAACTGAAATTGCTGAAACAATATATGAGCGATCAGTTATTAATTTGTATCACTTACTTTTATTTGGAGGTCTATGAAGAACTAAGAATTCTTTTAAGGAATCAATATCAACATTTTTTAAATCCCTTGCAATGGAATTTACGACTGTTTTGTAATAATTTACTCCATGATGCCATTCAACTGCAACTATTGTACTACCAAACGATTTTCCCTTAAAGCTTATATGCTCATTTATTTCTAATAAATGAAAAGTTTTCCTATCAAAACATTTTATTATGTTGATTGATATATTACCATTTGTATTCCAGTTGATAAAAATTTATTATAATATTTTTAACATAAGAAATGAATATTGAAGCTTTATTGAAAATATTAATGTATAAGCTTCAGAAAATTGCAGCTATCAAATCGTATTAAATAAATACAAATGAAAATCTCGTTTTGAACAATTCTTCTCACACATTTATATTGATTTAAAAAAAATTTTCCTCATTAATTTGGGAAAGCTTCGTATATTAATGCCATGCTATTTTTCATAAACTGTAAAGATGCTCCCTTATGTAATGAGATAAAACTTAAAAAATTTTTGTAATTACTTCCAGTGAAATGAATTTTCACATCTCGAGGATGTTTTCCATTTTTGATATGGGTTCTTCATTCAGGTTATTTTTAGAGTTTTGTTCTGCTTTGGCAATTTTTTTAACTGAACGTTTAGCCGTGATTTATTTGCAAGAATAAATTAATTCCCGAAGAAGAAATATTTTTTTTCCAAACCGAAACATGTTTTATTTAAAATTCTGTTTCGTCTAACTACTCGTAGTTCTGAAGAAGAGAGGTTTTTTTTGCAGGAATTATTTGATATGATTTTATCATATTTTCAGTTCTTCTAAAAAGTTTGAAGAAAATCGAAGCATTCTGTTTAACACAATTAAATCATTATGAATAAAATGTTAAATTATGAAATATGATTTATGATGGTTGCGTTTTTTGCTTCCTCTTTGGTTCTTCCCGTGTTTTGCCCTTATTTAATAACGGGATAAAGACAACAATAGTAATCATTATCACCCATTACCTGTATAACGTTAGATCTAAGTTTTTTATATCAAATATTAGGTATTATATGTTAAGCTGGTTGATTGAATTATGGAAAACCACGCTAAGGCTATCCGCTTAAGGGGAGGTGTGCCTTTGTAGAGGGCTTTTCTCAGAGAAACTGGTTCATATACACGTTACACATGGCGAAATCCACGAAAAGCCCATGCAGCCAGCCCGTCCGTTCACCTGGAATCGAACCCAGGTTGGAACTACAGTTTCCAGCGACTTTAGCGCTCGGCCGTTGGTGGGCTTTATCTTAAGCTGTAGGAAAATACCGGAATAGGTACTTGCAAATAGTTACTTAGAGAATTATTGCTTTCAGATATTCCATCTGACTTTGGTGACCTCGCGCTTCGTGATACATCGTTTGGATTTTAGCTTCCGTAAATATCTACCACCATTCACTTGTGTGTAATTTTCCTTCCTCCAGCTGTTTTATCGATGCTCAGATGGATTCAAAGAAGAGAACACAAAACAAAGCCTGTTTCGAAATAAGGTTCAGCATAATTTTATTCTTTAATTTGTTGAAAATTCACCAATTTTATCAATAATACCATAAGGACAAACAAGGATTTGTTGGTATTATTGATAAAATTTGTGAGGTCCCAAAGTTTTCGACATCTAAACAAAACTGTATTCCGTTCTGTAAACTGTATTTCACAACTGATGAGAATGGTGAGGTGGCACAGGGGGATCATTTTTTCATAACTAGATAAACAGAATAGACAGTGTTTTAGGAGTATAAAGGAAGGTAGAGGTGCAAAACTCGTGTATAATAGGTACAATGTAGTATAAAAACGCCAACATTATTTTCACACAGGGGCAATACATGAAACTCTGCGTCGTACTTATCTCCAGTTTACTAAGCAATTAGTTTTGCAGTCGCCATTAAAATATTGGATTCTTATTGTTAATCTTACGGGATTCACATTATTTAGACAGATTCCATTAATTAATTTTTAAGAAATTATAGCGCGATTGGAGGGATAAAATACATGAATAGGTGTATGAATATGTATTTACCAGACGTGGCTTTATGAACCTAAAAGCTTGTTCTCTTAATAATTAATAAATGGCGTTTTTGAATGAAATACATTAATTACTTTGTTAAAAAGAAATAACTGGCTTAAGATTTGAGTAAATTCCATAGTGGTGAAGCAAGAATTATAAAATGCTCGCCAATTATTCGCTGGACAACGCTGTGTGGTCATCCGTTGGCTCAGAAATGTCGAGGTGCCTTTGCTATCGATTACTTTTGCAATCGATTCGACATCGTAGTTTTCTGGAAGTTTTAATTAAGTCGCTAATTAAGTTCTCGAGAAGAATGTGTAAAGTCAATTTGGGTTTGAGAAACATATTTTCTCTTTGTCCTTTGTTGTTACTTTTTGACAACATAGTGGAAGTTGAATTTATCCTTATTTATTGAAATATTCGTGTTTTCGGAATTAACAGTATGAAATGTTTTAGAAGCTGTGCCTTTTTTTTTACGATGAATGTTTTATGATAAGCAGTATTAATTAATTTTGTATTTATATTTTTTATTTTTAGTGTGAATGCAGTATTTTATACTCTTGAAATTGCCTGTTAGATAGATTATTTCGAAATTTAGAGCACTAAATGCACCATTTCAAAATTGGCCATTTTTGCACGGCATTTGAATTTTGTGTATTTAACATACAGCAGAGCGAAGAAAGAAGAGAACAAATAATATCCCATCAAGATAATTATAATAGTGAATTTCCTTGTTACCAATGTTTGAATTTATATCAGAAAATATGCTTATTAGCAGCTGAGCGGTAAGATCGATGAAGGCTTGTAGTTCGATCTGCGTTCAGATCGGAGGAAGCGTGTTGGCTGCTTCGTAGTTTTCCCCGTGGGTAACACGAATAAGAGTCAGTTTCCTTTAAAAGCTCTTCCAGGAAGGTATTTCTTTCCTCTGGGCAGACAACCTACAATTTGCTTTGCCTTAACCAATTAACGTAACGTAGCCATATATTTATGTAAGATATAACAAAATACGATAGCCGCTTTAAAAAGTAATTGGCGACTTCAAAATTAACATTCTAAATTTGGTGCTCTCTCCCTAAATTCATCTGTTCTCCCAAATTCGAGATCTTTCTATCGTTATGTAACGCTACTTGAAAAGGGCAACTAAAACTGATATTAACCAATCATAGCTTGTTTCTAGAATCGCATCTACTTTGTTATAAATACCGCTGGCGGTTAATTACGTCATTATTCTGCTACTCCTTTCCCTAGCTTCCGCTTTGCTGACATCTCTATTTTGCTATGCCCTCTTTGTTCTTATTTTAAGATAATATAAGTAGCATTTAAAAAAATATTGTAATTGCTTATGATCTAGAAATATCCTATCTACTAAGAAAGGATTTGATTATGTGAAAAAATAAAGCTTGGTGATTCATAAAGGAACCAGTTTTTATCTTTATCGGTATGCCTTAATCATCAGCCATGACGGACATCGAAAGCTATTAAGAGTTCCAGTGTCTTCTTCGCTCTTCTCCTCTGCTCTTCAAAAATATGACATTTAAAATATATATACATATACTCTTGTATATATATTGTTACGAATTTCACATTTATTTGGCTATTTATTTAGAATTGTAATTAGATTTGCTTCAAGTTGCCTTAGCAACGCAGACGATTTTTGAAGAGAAAGCTACGCCGAAAAAAAATAGTAATAAAAATAAAAGAGCGCGTGCATTTAATGCTTAATAAATAAATATCTCGTAATTACTGTTGCCATCCAGAAAAATCTAGAAAAATCGTGATTGTTCTACTGATAATTAAAAAGCTTATAAAAGCTGAGGTGAAACACCTCATCTCAGTTAGTTAGTTAGTTGTTGTTGTTGCTGTTATACTTGTAGCTGTAAAAAG
>KK118803.1:715451-758116 GCA_000611955.2 Stegodyphus mimosarum | reverse complement strand
ATAGAATCTTGCATGAAAAGCTGGGAATGTCTGCCCCACACGGGATACTCAGAATATTTAAGCTAGAAATGGAGAAAAAATTTTTATTTACGTAAAAGAGTTTGATGTTCTTCTTTGGCAGCATAAACTAAGTCCAAACGCCTAAGAGACTTAGAGCGAATTATCGTTTCGTATGGAAAGAACTACAGAGTCTTGAAAAACGTTTTTAAACAACCTTTTTATTAAATCACACCTGGAACATAAATGTACGACTCGAGCTTCTAAATCAGCTAATCAGTTGTGGCCATGTAACTTAACAATCGATTTCAAGATTTAAAAACTTAGTAGTCAAAGACTTCACTGTTGATTTAACGAGAATTTGGCTCAAAATTTCTCACCGATGTAACAATTTAAATGTCGGCAACTATAACGCAAAGCAGAAAAATTATAATCTGACAGAGCTAGCGACACCGAAGAACGTATCCTGGAGAGGCAGAAACACTCTCTCTTTCACAATCCGAAAACCTTACCTTAAATACTCTTGTGGGGTTTAACTCTTTAATCCTTAGTTCTAACTCCTAACCCCACGAACACTTTACAAGCGAATAGTGTGAACAGAACACGTAAGACTTGAGAAGGGTTCAAAACCCTTTATTATTCAGTATATTTACAATCAGTTACGGCTTGGAACTTTACAATAAAGCCGCCACTCGGGCTTGAACTTAAATACTAATAATTTGAACTAAAACTAGCTTAACTAAAGCTCTTCAAAATTATAGCCGAAGCTATCAGAATCTAACTAGTTGGCTCCTAAGTATTAATTAAATCGGCGAAGCCTAGCAAGGTCCTAAGATATGGCCGAGCGTAGTGATAGTTAAGAGAGATGTAGCCAGAAGGCAAACGCGCGCTAGTCAGGAAATCATACTCTCTATTGAAGTCGGTTAACTCACGACTTAAGTAGTACTCATTCTCATTTGCATTATCTGCGTTTCTGAATTCACATTCTGGCAGGAAATTGTAAGCTGAAATTAGAATAAGATAGTAAAGATACAAAACTTAAAATAGCTGTTAGAAAACGTATAATAAACCTTACACTCTTAATCTAATTTGCATTCTGGAAGATAAACGGAAAGACGAAGTGACAGTAAAAATCTGAATCATAATAAGTGATTAAATTAGCGTAATGGAACCTTACACAGGTGCAGTGGTAGGAGATTAAATTCGGCTTCCCACTTGTTCAGAACTGAGAAATCTCTCAGGAAGATTTTGGGAACTATTTTTTAGGATGAAAAGTAACCCCTGCTAATTCATTTTGTGAATATAATATCACGGCAACGAGTGTTTAGTATCCTAACCTGCCGATTCAACTCTGGGAAACCGTAACGGTAAAATGTCACGTTAAATTCAATTGAAAAGTATTGCTTTCGCGCGACAACGCTCCCGCACACAAGACTGGTTTTCCAGAGCACTGTTCAAGCGAAAGGCGTTCGCAGTAATGGGGTACTCTCGTAAAGTCGCTGGCTCGGTATAACAGCGTAGACGATTTTTTAATACCTGTGAATTCTGAAAAAATAACGGACGATGAAGATGAGTAAGGTGATGATGAAGCAATTAATTAGGCCATATCGTAGTTTCCATCTTGCAGAGTGAAAAAACTAATCCTAACTTCTTCAGGTGAAGATGACTTAGAACCGACAGAGAGGATCAGCAACTCCTAACTGCCACTAGTCAAGTCTGGCTGTGAAAATCTGAGAGCGACTGTTCTTCAGTCATATAGACTTCTGTTTCTCCTCCATCTGCTATAATCACCCGAGTGGGTCCACAAAGTGACTCCTTTTTGCTTCAAAAATTGAAGCTGCATTTGCATGGTTCACTTTACGGTAACGATAACAGTTGGAAATCATTCAGGAGTAGCTCGAAGATTGTGACAAAATATCTTCTCTACTGGAATAAGATGTTTAAAGAATCGGTTTGCTAAGTGTCTTTGAAATCAACGAGAGCTACATCGAAAACTGAGAAAGTAATATTAAATTTTATCTTGTATAATTATGTTAAGTTTAAGGCTTAATGATTGCCCCTTCTACATACAAATTGTTCGAAAAAGTAGCTAAGGCTTTATGATCCTAAGTATGTTGTTCTTAAGCACATATTTTCAACTACAGAGTTTCTCAAAAGAAGGCCAACAGTTTTATGAAAGCAGTTTCAGTACCGAACGTAGGACAGCTTTTCTGAATGCAGTTTTAATTAGTCCTCGTAGAACAGAAGCCAAACTAGTAAAATGTTCATTAATTTTTATTAAATAAAATTCGCTGGGATACTGGTAATTAATCATTTTATACGGCCATTGTTAATAACGGTTAATAATAAATATGTTACCTACTACGAAATCATTAATTAATAAAAGAAAGAGCAAATTTTATTTTGTGATTTCTTCCTAAATCTGGTACTCTCCCCCCAAAAAAGCCTGCTAGAAATTGCTTAATAATAAACATTTAAAGTGATGTATGTCAGTAAATTCGTTCTTGTGTATTTCCGCTGATATTATGCTTAAAATTGTAAGATGTTTTGCATTTAATTTGCGAAAGCATAGTGAACATATTACCAATCAAAACATTTCGCTCTAGCAAGATCTTGCAGGTTAAATTTTGTATTTAGAGAACTGTTTTATTAAACTCGTATTATTGTCATATTTAAAGAAACAAAACCTCTAACCATTTTTAGGAACGTTTTTATTGCTTTAAATAACAATAAAACATATTCTAATGTTATTTAAAGCAATAAAAACGTTCCTAAAAATGATGAAGTATGGATATCAGTTTATATGGTAATAAACGTTACTTTACAAACTGTGAAATATTTTCATTGCAGGTTTCAACCATCCTTATTCTGAGAAGCATGGTAGTATCCGTATGATGTTTAATATCCGTATATAAACTGTTAGGAATTAAATACGTGTAGAAAGGGTTTCAATTCGTGGATCTACACTGGAATAAGACTATTCAGAATTCATGCTTCCTGTTACAGTTATTATTGCCCCCCCAGAGGGATAATACTCATTTTTCTTTGCAAAAATATTTTCATATGACCCCAAAAGAATGTATAAAATCGATTAAAAACTAAGCTTTCTGAAAACAAAGGAATATATCTACTTATTCCAAGGTATAATTCTGGGTAACGTCCAAAATCGTATATAATTATTTAACACTGTGACATTCTGTATGAAAGCGGGATGCGATTGGATTCTTTTCAGATCTTCACTTGGGGGTTATTTAGATATTCGATTATGTTTAAATGCATGTTATCAATAACAGCACAAATCTGCCCGTGATATTCCGAATATTTTGTAAATGAATAAATATGCTATGGTAAGGTATAGTCTAAAACAACAGTTCTTAATGGCTTACAGAACTCCTTTCGTGACATATGCAGTTTGTCTCCATTAGTATGCTATTTTTTATTTGGGAAAGAAAATACGTATGAATCCCTAAGGGTCCACTGACTGCAGTTTTATGAATAACTGTTTTGAAATATTTTATCCTCACTTTGTGAAACGAGCTGTGTTTAGACATTTAACCTCCAAAGTCCTTAGTCTTAATTTTTATAACTGCAGATGATTCTTATTTATAATTTTATCCGAGAAGTAAAAAAAAAAGTTACGCTTTGAAACTAAAGTAAAATTTGCCAAATTAAGCTTAAAAACCAAACAGATTTTTTTATAGAGACTTGCAAAGTTGTCTTGATTAGCAGTCTTTAATTAAATGCTTAAAAGTTAGAGAGTGTATTAAAACGAGTCGATTTCGGCACAAAGATTCGTAATTTCAGACAAGTGAGAGCAGAGTTCGGTCACCCGGGAGACTTTCATAAACTATTCGGGTAACGTCCGGATCCCACAACTGTCTTGAGTTGTACCCTTCCTGGGCCCCACAAGGATCGCATCGATAGTTTATTTTATAATGATAAGACGACATAATACAGTGACATACTGGGGCTATAGGTATTACACAGTTCTCACGTATGTTACACAAGGACGATACTAAGGGTTATGCAGCCACTCTACGTGATGATTCATTATAGCTAAGACGTGAAAATACGTAGCTGGAACATAAATTTTACAATGATGTACGTAACAATATGTGTTATTTGATGTTTTACATACAGCATACATTATACAACTCCTATGCATGAAACATAAAAATACATAATACGTACATAACAATATGTGTTACTTAAAGCCTATATACTATTATTATTACTTACTTCCTACATTCTATTATTATTATTACACAACTTGATTATACATAAAGATGGTATGTCATACATATAAGGTGAAGACATGATATGTAATTCGCATGCAACTACACATCTTGTGTGTTACCCGAGAGTAATGCTAATACTTAGGGTTATGCTATCACCTGACATAAAGGTACATGACTTAATTTCACTCAAAGAAAGGTAGCACAAAGATTCTTAACTTCGATTTTTAAACTTTGGAAACATATTAGAAATTAGATGGAAGTGCGAATCAAAAGTGCGCAGATAAACATCTAAAGCATTATCGAGAAAGCAGATACAGAATTTTATTCTGAAAGGCCTGATTCAGATCAGAAAGTAGCCAATTTGAGCCTGAGGCACTACGTAAATGGGCTGACCAAAGTTAACCTGCGATGTATCTGAATATCTGTGAATGAAAGTAGTTCGACTTGCACATATAAACATCCTTTTATTAGGTGTTTGGGTCAAATAAATCACTAGGGTGTGTTCTGAGAACTAGAATGTATATTAAATTTGAAATGCGGGGTGGTGCAGATATCTTTTCAGTGACATAGATTAGAATTGTTGAAGCCATTTTTGTGTTAGTGTGCTATCATTGCTTCTGTCATTATGTTCGATGAAACTCAATTTACTCAGTCTCATTTTGGGAGCAGATAATAAACCTCTGCTGTATTTTAATGTTTTGCGAAAAGGAAGAATGATCTTTTGTAGGAATTTCTGAGATAGCAGATAGTTGTGAAAAAAAAACTATTGCCCTCCCTAAATTTTACATTTAAGTATCTCGAAGAACCGGAAGTATTTAAAAAAAATAAGCGCTTTTCGATTGGGAGAACAGTTTGTTGCTGGCCGCATACCTTTCATGCAGTTCTGTGAATTAGGCCATGACCATCGTCAAACTGTCAGAGGATCTGTCGTAAACATACCTGTCACTATCCATACGACCATTACTTAAATCCTACCGAAACCCCACTGCATCTGCTTTTTTTATTTGGGAAAATATTTTCAAAAATAAATGGATATATTGTATGCTTAAAATAGTTGCGGTAATATATTTTCGAAATCTGAATAAGTTTTAAAGGAAATATTTAATGTCTTTTCTTCCCCTACTGAACAAAAAATAACTTATACTTTAAATTGTAAATAAATTTGTACTTTTTCAGAAATTTATTTAATTCATAGGTAGTGTTTACCATAAGAGCGTTCAGAATATAGAAATAAGGCATCGTGCGTATCGAATTAACTCTCTAACCGGCAAGGCCGTATATATACGGCCAGGAATATTTTTTGTGATATCTGTACGAACGTATATATACGTGTATATTAAAATACTATGTTAAAGTAATTTACGCACTATATTAAAAGTACATAAATCCAAGTACAAAACGCCAGGAAACCTTTTACATTAAATCAAGAAAATAAATTTTTCTGGTAGTAGTTTTGGGAAATTTGTGTTTTCTTAGAGAAAACTCTGGCCGGTAAGAGGGTTAATGAAATGGTTATAGTAATTTCATTTTTTACTTTCTTGTACGAAAGAAATATTGTAATCGCAAAAAATTTCGCGTGTCATATTTCACTGGAAATGTCTATTTTTGACTCTCTCTTTGCGCGGCATCCGTACATATGGACAGGTAAAAGAACAAAACAAAGGACAGAACAAAGGACTGCTTTTCCCAAAATGGTTTGTAAAAGGGATTTAAAATGGATTCAAAACAGATTTTTTTTCGTAACTTCTGCACGTACGTACATATATATCTGGCATAACTCGAAAATGATTAGCCGTAAAACGTTAAAGGTTTGTATATGAGACTGCTATAACATCTAGTTGTGCATCTCATTTTTTTATTGCTGTCATCAGTACCAAAAGTACAGATATATGTATACCCATTCCCTTCCGGCCTTTTTTTTTCTCGCAGTAGCTGGGTCGTAGTCATATACTTTCAATTACAGAAGTGTTTTAAATAACGAAAATATTCATGTTTTGGGTTAGGTTAGGTTAGGTTATTCAATTATGGCAAAGCTCACGAGGGCTATCTGCCTAAGGGGAGGGATGCCTTCGTGGAGGACTTTCTAAGGGAAACTGGCTCGTATACACGTTACACATGGGGAAAACCACGAAAACGCCCATGCAGCCAGCCCGTTCGCGGGATTCGAACCTCGGACCGAACTACCAGTGTTCAGCGCTTTACCGCTCGGCCGCTGGTGGGCCTAGACATGCTGCAAAAAAAAAAAAAAAAAAAAAAAAAAAAAAAAAGGACAAATAACGAAATCTGACTTTTAATGCGGTTTCTCGGTTCCTATACTTATATTTGGGAAAGTTTTATACTCATTATGAAAAAATAAAATTATAAGAAGTTTGATTGCCAAGTTTTGAAGTTAAATATCCCGGTCAATATAGTATTTGATGTCATTTTCAACTTGCCTTGAAAGATCGGTTAATTAAATTAGAATAATTCGAAGAAATAAGTTTAAATGAAGTGCCGCAAAAGATGTGTATAATTGAATACACCATACAAAGAAGTCGTGGTGTTCACATCAAATTTTTTTGGAACAATTTTTCATTCTGAAACAACGTTTATTTTAAATTTTAAAGAAACATACTATAAATATTTATAAAAATAATACGTACACATTATTAATACTTATAAAAATCTCCTCTATACATGAACCTGTATTTTCCTTCGTTTTGATGTTTAAAAGAAAATTTTAAATACCTTAAAATACTTATTGAATAAATGTTCTGAATGCTAATAAAATTGTTTATTTTTAAGATAAATATAATCAATCGGTTGTAAATATATTTGAAAAATAATATATTACGTTAGGACAAAATAAATAAGTTTATAATGCATCATTTTTATATTACGATATTTTTGTTTTATTTCCTTGAAATACTTTATTTTTTGTGTTGTTTGTTTTCAAAATAAGATATTACGGAAAGAATTTTTTAAATGTAGCAGTAAAATACAATGCTGGATTCAAATTGCGGAAGTCATATCTGAAACTTGTGCATTGTGAACATCTATGCTTGCAGCAAATTTTAGGATTTTAAATAGTATAAATCGTACTTAAGCATTTAAATCCAGTTTTTTGTTTTCGAATAATGAGCACGTGTACAAAAATATTCATTACAGTAATTGTCCAGTGTCTTATAATGCCTTTCTTAAAGAAGATGACGATCGGATCGATTTACATAATGTATGTAGCTTACTCCGGGCTTCTGAAGTAAAAGAAAAATACTAAAAAGGAGTTTACGTATAACGTTATATTAATGAAATTATGAAATATCAAGGTGAGTAGCAAATAGTGTAGCAAAAATGCAAAACTTAGGAAAACACTTATTTTAGGACTGATTTTTTGAAATATTATAAATGAATAGTTTAAAATGCAGGAAACAGATATGTATGAAGTAAAATAAATAAACAAGAAAGCCTTAAAAACTTCGAGTAATTATAAAATCACACGCTGCTTATCAAAATAGGTGTCATCCAATAAAATTTGTTTACTTACTATTTTTTTTTCTTTTATCTAATCACTTCCTTTTCTAAAACAGCTTGAACTTCATAAAGTAAATCGATTATCTTATTATTATGAGCTATCTTTTTTGCTTTTTTGATAGACCGTCAGCAGCATGTTTCCAAATTGATTTTGCTTTTTGTTTTGCAGCTATCGTAATATAATATTACTTTTTTTAAGATTTATGAAATTTAAAATAATAAATCATATAGTTACATATATAAACTGCTATCTTCGAAGTAACTGTGACTGACAGGAATAACGACAAAAGCAAAAATAAATAACTGTTTTTCACCGAAAATAAGACCGGTTCTTATATTAAATTTTGCTCATAAAAACTCATTAAGGTTTATTTTCAGGAAATATTTTATTTTTCATGCACAATAATTAACATTCATCCATTTACAACTATCTATATTTATTCGTGTATTCAAGAACCGTCCATGCACAAAATTTACATTTATTTAAGTACGCTATATTCTTCTGAACTTCATCATAAAGCATCAACTGGCCCCAATTTCTTGCAACTCCCATTTCCTGTAATATCCCTTTCTCTGATCTAGCAATAGAGGTCTATGAGCACTAGTTGTACTTCAAGTCAGCTGGTAGTACATTGGCAACATAGATATCAGTGATTTTATCCCCTGAATTAGTAGAGTTCCTCACTTTTATTCTACTAAATGAATGTCGAGGAACCTAGTGAACTATTAAGCGACTTAGCGTTGAGTTCAAATAACAAAAATCATAGACTCAAGAAGGGTTAACTACCCTTTATTTCAGTCAAAATAAGATGAACAGATGGCCCCTTTCTCGGGCTTACAACAAAGCCTCCACTGGGGCTTGAACTCAAACTAAGAAATAAGAACTAAATTAGAACTAACTAAAAGAGACTTAGCCGAAGCTAACACAAATCTAACATAGTTGGCCTTTACTTTAAACTAGCCGACGAGTGTCAAAAGACACATAATGTAAGATCGAGCGTAACAGCTTCTAGGGAGACTTGGTCCACCAGCGGCCGAGCAGTAAAGACGCTGAACACTGGTAGTTCGGTCCGAGGTTCGAATCCCGCGAACGGGCTGGCTGTATGGGCGTTTTCGTGGTTTTCCCCATGTGTAACGTGTATACGAGCCAGTTTCCCTTAGAAAGTCTTCCACGAAGGCATCCCTCCCTTTAGGCAGATAGCCCTCGTGTGCTTTGCCATAATTGAATAACCCAACCCAACCCCTAGGGAGACTTAGCCCGAAGGCAAACATACGCTACTCAGGATTCCTAGCTCTCTCTCACGAAATAAGTTGAACCTTCCTTAAATACTACTTCTAACTCATTTGCATTCAATGCGATTCTAAAAACTTATTCTGTTAGGGAGTTACCAGAGGAAACAAGAGTCGATAGGAGAGTACATCGAAATTAAAATAAAAGTTATAAAATTAAAATATACCTTACAAATTCTTTAACCCAAGTCACGACCTCTTGCAGGATAGGCTTCTGTCATCTTCCTGCTCATAAAGAATATTCGGTCTTCTTAAAAACCGTTTCTCTTCTGGAGATGGATTCTGGATTCTTCTGGAGATATGCCTAACTATCGTGCCGCTGTAAGGGCAAATGCTTGAATAGCAGCCTTGTAAACAAGGAAAACTTTTTCTGTTCTGTCAACAATCCATTTACAAATGATGCCTTCCAACTCAAGAAATACTGATTGCCGACTGGATCTAATATTGGGCTTTCATAGAATTTCTTTTGTCTGTCTGTTGTATTTAGCTGAAGTTGTTGTATTCTTATCAACATTTTCGTTATATTTCGGTATCTAATTTTTCTGCAGGTTTGGCTTATTGAATTATGGCAGACTATGCGAAACTTTTCTGCAGGAAGATGTAAGATTCTTCAAAAATTCCTCATGATTCTTTTCTTGTACATGATGGATGTACGTTTCGACCAAACTATAAATCCTTTAAAATATATTATTACATCAACTGTTTCGCAAGTAAAGACTTCCGAGACAGGAGTGGCAACGAAAACTTAACAATGATTGATCCCTGCAAAATTCAGAAAACATGTTCACAAAATTTAGGGAGGGGGGGAAATCATTATTTCATTCAAGTGCCATGTAGCATGCCTATCACAACACATGACACATTGAATTATGAAGATTTTAAATAGTCACAGCTATATCAAGTGTATACATGTGTTGAGTCTGCACTCCGACTGGTCATTCGGAAATAAGTGACATATGATTTTAACAAGGACTTAGTTTTGTGGTAGGGCTTACATTACGAACATCCTGAAATATCATGCTGGGGCTTATTTTCCTATGAGGTATTATTTTCGGGGAAACACGGCAGTTGCTTGACGTAATTAAACATTTATTTGTCATGGGTTATTAGCTGTGCAGGTAAGAAATGAAAAGTTTAGGGCAAACAATTCAAGCATGTGATGAATAATTTAAAGCGTTGTACTATAATCTCTGAATCCATCTGTAGCTGCTTAAAGGAATTAAGTGCTGTTTTCTATAAAAAATTGTTTTACTGCAGTAAAGATTTATTGCATGCTCCGAACACACTTGCATGCACTGAAAATGGGATCTTGAAATAAATGCAGTCTATAAATGCTGTCATGTTGTAAATGGTTAATACGTTCAACTGGCAACTGAAAGTTCTGTGGTTCGAATCCCAGCGAGAGCGGAGGAGTATTTTTCATGTTTCTCCTCCGTCTGTCTGTTTTTCTTCTTTCTTTCTATGCAGTAAGAATTGAAAGTGGTTGTTGGTTTGTTTTGGTTTTTGTCACCTTTGTTCGTTTTGTCACTTTTTTTTTTGAAAGTTTGACAGTAAAATCAGACATTTTATTGATTTGGGGCATTTTGTCTGAATAATATTTGTAGTCTCACTCAGGCTAGGAAGTAATCACTGTAGAGAAATATTAAAATTATCAATATCGATATTTATGTTCTCAGACATGACTCGTTCAGAAAGTGTTATCTGTCAGAGGTAATAGAGAATAAAGTTTTATTTGCGTAAAATACCACTTACGGATTGATCGTCTATGGAATGCAGTCATCTCTGTCTGCACCCCTATGCGAACAAGAAGCCTGTTATTTTGCTTAAGCTGTTACTGCATCTTCTCTGGATCAGGAAATCTACAATCTGCACCATGGCCATTTTCCAGAAAGGCTGAACTGGCGACATAATTTAAACAATTGTTGTTGAGCTATATGGGTATACAAGGCCCTTGAAGGAAGCGCATTGGAACACTGTGCCGCTACAAGTGAACAGTATTATCATAAGCTTAAAAGTTGTATTGCATAAATTATAAGATCAGTTGCATCAGTTTAATAGAAACTCATACTGTGCTAGGTATTATAAGAACTTTTCACAAAGTATATTCAAATATCAAAATAATAAATCACAGAATTATTTACGTACTGTTTACAAGATTACAATTTTATTAAAGATTACGGTTTAGACAACGTGAAGAAAATATGCGAATTACAAAGAGTACAAATTAATGATTTTAAAATATGCAGAAATAAATGCGATAAAGATTAAACGATATACGAGATTGAGTAATGTAAACAGATCTATGTTAGGAGGGACGTGCTGAGCGAAAGGCCTAAATATTATCAGCATTATCGTTAATATATGTAATTAATTAATTTGAGAGCTTTCTTTCAGAATTTTTTCATTTTCCACTAGTCGAGCGTTCCACGTCTGAAGATTACTCTCAGAAGGTTTTGACAGGTGCATATTTTGTATTAGGTTGCATTATTAAGTAATGTCTCAAATTGCCTACTTTACCGCAGGAGCACTGGTCCGGGTCCTGAAGGCTGAAACCTATGTAGATAACCTGATTTATGACAAGTGTTTAGGGCATATAGTCACTATAGGAAGACTTGCTGAGCACACATATTTATAATTTAGAGTTTTATTGAAGGACTTCTATTTTAGTTTCGTGTTTTTAAAAGTTTGCTGATTAAAAAAAATGCAGAACTTTTATAGTTTGAAATTTTCCACATTCAGTGACATCTGCAGATAGTACGTCTATGCATTAAAATTTTTTCTGTGCATATTTTCATGGAATGAACTGACAGCCAGCCACGTCTTAAAAGAATTCTAAGTATTTCACTACATTTATGCTTTTCCACTATGTACACAGAAATTCTTCTTCCGTGATGTTAAATAATAAACCTTTCTTCGTAGTTCCAGCGACTCTTGATTAAAAATTCCTTACCGCCTAAGGTCCTCGACCAGACCTGTTTTATGAAGGTGGATATTTTTTTCGCTTTTTGAACCCACATTCATGCAATCGAACGTGGGTATCAAACAGTAGGTGTTCGCTTTTTCTCTTTCGACTTTTTACCTCTGTAACTTTTGGGACGGCAACACCCTTAGGTTTCGAAAGTGTAGGTGAGTTATGTTGACTTTCAAGTCGTTTTAAATTCATATAGCATGGTTTTACTTGAATGCGCAGTTAGAAATTGATTAGGATATTGACCAGAGTTGCTTGACTTCCTTGTGAGGTTGGTTGCGTATTTGAGGTGACAAACCTAATTTATTTAATGCCATTTTGAACGTGTTGTATAAGTGATATTTGTAATTTAAAAATATTGATTCGTTTCTTGTTACGTAGGATTTTGGAAGAACTCTTGATTTTGCTTTGGGATTCATTGATAGTAACACTTTTAAATGCTTTTATAGTAATTCAGATATTAGCCTTTGGCAATCGGAGCTGACCTATCAGCAAATCGTCGGCTTTTGTTCGTGAAAATTTAGATTACAAATTACGAGAACATAGTGAAGTTCTTATATATATATATCGTTCTATGCTTCTAAATGAACTGCTTTCAGCCTTGCAGATCTATTTCTTTTAGGCTGCAGATTTTAGGCTTGCTTACCTATCTTTTCAAACTATAGGGAGAGTATAAACGCCTCTTAATCCATTTCTTTAGAACAGAGTGCATAATGAATGAACTTCACGCGTATTTTTTTCCATCGCGGTTCATTCAAGCATCGCGGTATATAAACCGTATTTTAATTTGGTTCTTTAATCATTTCATTAGAAAACTGTAACGAAACGTATTTTTACGAATTTTGTACATAGGTTGAGGATTTTAGTCAAATATATGTGTTTTTTTATACATATATAATGTAACATGAATAGAGGAGCGAAGCTTGCCGGAAAAGTAACTATACAGGGGCAAATCTATTTAACATTGAGGTAAATGGCTATCTTGCTAAATTGGCGAGATATCACTAAGCTGGCAACGATTTTGGTGACTAATTTTTGTCGTAAGTTTTGGCGAAAAGTCGCCAAACTTGTAAATGGCTCTCTCGCCAAATTTGCAAGATAAACCAAGCTGGCAATGGTTTTGGCCACTACCTGTTGTCACCAAATTTGGATAGAAATCGCTAAAATTCACCAAATTTGGCGACATTTTGCTCCGGTTCCTTTGTAACTGTAACTGGTACTGTAACTGAACAACTGTGATCGATCCTTCTATGCAACTGTAACTGATCTGGCTTTTATATGTAACGTTAACAGTATATGCCTTCCAGTAATTTCTAGTAATTTTGAGAAATGGTAGGTACTAGAAATTTCTCGCTGACAAGGAAAAACTCTACAAGACCGGAGAGAGCATCAGTTCTCAGTTTTTAGTTCAGAGTTGACTTCGGAGCATTGAGATATCTCCGTGTGAGCTTTGCATTTTAAGATGCATCCAGACGGCGACGTAAATGTCACAGAGTCACAAGGAATAAAACGCGAGAATTCCGTTCACACCTGCAACACAGGGTTTAAGCCACACCCACTTTGAGAAACTAAATTTGCGCATGCGAGGATGTGTCTACAGATTTCCCGCTCTCTTTTCCCATTCAGGTTTCGCGCGTTCGCTCTGAGTGGTCGACGCTTATCCCAAGTCGATGTAAAGTTGAAAACTTCGAACTTTATGCCAGGAGTCCTAGATTTTGTGACGTAGTACAGACTGATTGCTTGGTAACGCAGGTCGGCTTAAACCACTTATGCCCTTTATAACGTCGTCTCAACGCATCTTAACAGGCTTTTTGCACTGCGTTGTGTTAAACGTTATTAACAGTTTGAAGTGGTAACTATTGAATGGTCTCTGTCATACTGCGCGAAGAGCTGTACGAGTACTTTTGTGAAAAGTTTCAGAATTGTAAAGTTTTTTTTTTGTGTGTGAAAATAATATTTCGTCAAGCGATCATCGGTTTTGTGTGCATTCAGTCTATCGCGAACCCGTACGTACGTAGCAATATATTTTTTTAAAAAGTTATCTTGATATTAAATTTATCCTGTGTAATCAATAGTATTCCCTGAAAGGGGATATTTGAATGCGCTAAATCCGCCTCAGAGGGGGCAACTTGGTGCAAAGATTTAAGAAACCTAGGTGACTTAAAGAGAAATGTTGTGTAGAATTAATTTTGATTAACTCGATGAATCATAATGATTTTGATCAAATCATTATGTTTAGGTGTTACTATAAATTTTACACTCAACAGAAAAATGAAATCTCTTCAGCGTAAAGTCGTAATATCAGGAAATACAAGAATTTGGCTTCGATTATTCTCGTCAGTTATTTGTCATTTGCGGCACTAAATAAAAAGACGGGGGGGGGAAGGTTTTAGCTGATCAATCTTAAATCAATACTTGCAAATCCCTTTCCTTCCGCACAGTTGGGAAAATATTCATGTTTGAATTTGAATAGATTAATAAAAAATGTGCATCAGTGAGCTATGATTTGAATCTTTGGTGAGTAATAAGTTAATTACCTGAGGTAAAAATATATATTTGATGTTTGGTTAGAAATGCGTAATGTAGAATAAAGCATAATTAAATATGTGAACACTTCTGTCTACATAAAAGCGTGGTAAGGAATATCCTGAAAGTTCTGGCAACGTAGCGCCATTACGCTGATTTTTATTGAATAAATTCTGATATTGAATTCGCAAATAAGAGTCAGTCTGTCACCCGTACTCTTACGTTTACTTTTATCATTTCCGACTGAATTTCTCTCCTTATCACCATTTTAATGTCAACTGTATTTTCGATAAATGTTAAATTTTATCAAGCCAATTTCCGTATTAAATGCAGTATTTCTGAAAAAGCTCTGTGTCGCAGCATTTTTATTACAAATTTATTTGAATTAGAATAGCCGCATTAACTCGAACGACTGGATCCGAATTTATTAAATAATAATCTAGTTCGGCAGACGAGGATGAATATTTCACTATAAATGGTGAGTTAATTCTTTATAATCATCTAATACTAGCTAAATTATGTTTTCTTATCTAAGACTTCATAATCAATGTTACTGCATTCACTTATCGTATCTTCATTTTGCATCTTTATTGAAGACCTGTATAGGTTATTCAAGTCTTTTTCTAGTTTAGCGTATTGAAATGATTTATTAGTGCCTTCATTTTCCCTTCTACGGACGAGAAGAGGGAGGGAAGGTCTGTTTTGTGAGTGTAGTATTCCTAATTAAGGATCTAAAGGGAAAATAGAGTCGGTAATCTGAAATGAATTACATGCGGGGGGGGAGGAATGAAGCACAGCATATGTGCTAACTGTAGGTTATAATGTGAGAAAAATCAACAATTATACGTATCACATTTTCCCTCTTATTCGGTTTGATAAAAATATGTAGCCTAATTCTCAAACAAATCGCCCATAAATCTGTAGAACTTAATATTTGTGTTTTAGACTAGAAAACAAATTTAAAACACTTGATATTTGGAAATAAATTTTGTATTTAGTTAAAATAAATAATGTAACGTACAAAAAGACGTAAAATGATTTGTTTGAAGTACTTTGCTCTTCCCTTTTTTTAACGTGAGAATAGATTTTACGATCAAGTTGTTTATACACTCACGTTTGTGAAAATTGCAACACCATGAAGGACTTACGCGAGTGAGCTGAAATTTTCAGGAAATGCAAAGTAGCGCGTGATATGCAAATGATTAGAATTGCAAATCCGTAGCGCATGCGTATGCTGAGCAGCGCCCTCTGAACGGCTGATGGATCCGAATAAATAGACGGCTGTAGCGAGGCGTGTATGGTTATCGGTGGTTATCTGCTAGTGGTAAACGTTAACTCAATCTGTACTTATGCCTCGTCGACGAAAGAGAGCGAGATTTGAACAACTTACAGAGTTTGAACGAGGGAGAATCATCGGCCTTCGTGAAGCTGGATTGTCGTATCGTGCAGTAGCCTCTCGTGTGCAGCGTAACAGCAGCACAGTGATGCGCGTTTGGAAGCAGTGGACGGACGAGTGTCGGACAACTCGGAAATCCGGGAGTGGACCCCGAAATGTGACGTCAGCTCGCGATGATAGACACCTGGTCCGCATGGCGCGGACGGACCGTACAGCTTCCTCTAGACAATTGGCAGCACTGTGGTCAATAGCTACAGGTGTTTCATTGTGTGCTTCATCAATTCGTAGACGTCTGCTGCAGTGTGGACTGCGCGCACGGACTCCTTTATACAGGATCCCCCTAACGCACGACCATCGCCGCCTGCGGCTACAATGGGCCAATCAGCATAGAGACTGGCGTGCTGATTGGCAGCATGTCGTGTTTTCTGACGAATCCCGCTTTAATTTGTGGTACCATGATGGCCGCATTCGTGTCAGACGCTATGCCGGTGAACGCCACCTTCCGGAGTGCATTATCGAACGCCACAGTGGACGAACACCCGGAGTTATGGTCTGGGGCGCCATAGCATATCATAGACGATCTCAATTGCTACGAATTGTGGGCAATCTGAACAGCAACCGGTATATCCGTGAAGTTCTACAGCCCGAAGCTGTTCCCTTCCTTCAAAGCTTGCCAGGCGCTGTATTTCAACAGGACAATGCCCGCCCTCATACTGCTCGGATTGTTAAATCCTTCTTTGCAGCGCAGCAGGTACAGCTTCTTCCTTGGCCTGCGTGTTCCCCGGATATGTCGCCAATTGAACATGTGTGGGATGTCATTGGTCGGCGTCTTGCTCGTGATCCTCGTCCTGTTGCGTCTGCAGACGAACTTTGGGTACGCGTACAAACGATATGGAATGCTCTTCCTCAGTCAGACATTCAAACTTTGTTTGACTCCATGCCACGTCGTGTAGCAGCACTTATTGCGGCGCGTGGTGGCCACACAAAATACTGATTCTGATCTCTTGTTCTTGTTTGTTTGCTTTGAACATTTAATCATTTATTTGTACCACTACCACTCAACTGTGTATTAAATTGCATTCAATTATGACGATTCCTTCTTGGTGTTGCAATTTTCACAAACGTGAGTGTACAAATCCATCGGGTGTTCTTTCATCGTTACTCACTTTTGACAATCGTTATTCTACTGTATTTGTTCTGTATAACCTGAAAAAGCTGTGCTATTATTGCATGCTGTAAGAAACGACGATTTTAAAAAGCGTGTCTATTTTTTAAAGTTTCAATTTATATATTTATTTGAATTATTTCTTGCTAATAGCGAAGAATTTAAAATTTTTTTATTCGTAAATTTAAATAAATAATTAAAACAAAGGCAGGCATTAAAGAGATTTGTTAATAGTATGATGTAACCCTAGGGAAGTTCTATGATAGATTTATTGGAGATTGAATCGTATTCATATGCTTTTCTAATCTAGAAATTCTTAATGATGTTCTCTACTTTTCTAGGGGAGGTAGGTAATAAATAATTTACGTCAGTGCGATGAATTAAATTCTCGTTGAATTCTTGGACTTCTTGTTCAATTTCAGGATCGAACTGGGATTAGGAGTAAAGGTGCTTTAAAAATGTTCAGCTAAAACTTCTGCCATTTCCTGTTCAGAATAAGCCAGTTCATTGGGGGGTATTAAGAGGGCTGATGCGATCCGCAAATGCCAAGAGATCTGGCAGTTTTCCAAATAAGGTTCAGGTTAGGATAATTGACGCGATCAGTTATTGCCACGTTAATTCTTTTATTGATATTGAGAAAAAGTTATATTACATTAAATTTAAATCATGACGTCATACTTATACGTATTAACATAAAGTGTCAAAAGTTTTTTTCCTGGTTGAAAAAAAAAAAAAAAAAAGAAAAACTTGATATTGGTGAAGTGGTGAATGCACCCGTTAATTGATTTTTCCACGAATAAAAAGGACCAAAAACACAACTGTTAGAAATGGCGCAGAAAACGTTCACCTTTGGAGAATCACGCTCATGTTCCATTACACCATGTGGATTTTCCGTGTCCTAAAATCGTAAATTATGGCGATTAACTTTGTCAGAAATGTGAAAGATGGTTTCATCTATAAACACAAGTCTGTTCCCGAAACCGTCTACCGCCAGCTTATCTTGCAAATTGCCACAGAAAGCTTTTAAGCAACGATGTGTCGGAAAGTTTTAAGTCCTGCACCATCTGAATGTATGGCCAGAAATGTAGACGCTTTCTTAACACTCCACGTTAACACCGTTACGTGAGGTACATTGAGTTCAGAACTCGCACGACGCGTTGATTTTGTGAGACTTCGTAAAAACGTTTGCTCTGAAACTGCATCTACCGTTCGATGTTTTGTCGATGCTGTGGTTCTCTACCAAATTTCGTTCGAAAATATCTTTGAACGACAATAATCGATGATGTTTTGGCTTATTCCAAAACATTTCCTTATTTCTTCTGCATAGATGGTACCATTTTGTTGAACAGTGCCTCTGCAGGCGATTTCGTTAGCAGAAGATTTTTCTCTGTTGCCAGATAAAACTTGTATAATTGTAGTTTCAGAACCAATTTGTTTAGGCTTAATAAATCAATTGCAGAATTTATATTATGCTATTCTTTTTGTTCCCGTTCAATATGTTGAAACACCCTATATTTCTTTTCCTTCTTTCCCTCTTTTTTTAATGAATATGGATTTGCGAAACATAAAAGTACAGGGCAATAATTTGTGAATCCATCCAACATTCTGCGCGATATATGATAAAAATTTTTATGCATATTAATGATATGTGCAATTGCCTGAAATTATAAAGTTGCTAACAAAGGATATGAATTTGCGATAAATCATTATGTATTCAATATGTCCGATGTCAATATTTTATCTTTCCAATGTTTTTTACGAGGTCAGTTATCTGTCAGTAGTTAATAAAATTGTAGAAAAGCGCAATGGCTTAGAACAGTATAAATGAAAACTTTCTTTTTATATATATTTATGTATCATTAATCTCAGTGTGAAAAAATGTGGAAACGCACATAAGTGCCTTAACACAATTTTAAGACATTACTGTTACTTTCACTATAAACTCAGCAATTATGTTTTGGAACCCCTTGTAAATTTTTCTATGCCCATGTCACGGAGCATTGGCTTTATCAGGAATCCTGTAAATTAGCATCTACTTGAGATCTTTATTAAACTTCTAAAACCAAATGTGAGCAAATTAATCATACTTCTGTTGCCAAAACGTTTAAGCGAAATACTTCGACTCAAGTAAACGAGCTTATCTTCACATTATGGATTCCTGTTTAATGAAATTAACTATGAGACGATATTAAACGGTAATTAATTTTCTCACACATACTTGGGTAAAGTATTTTCATTCCCTATTTACAATAACTGGATGTGAAATATAAGCGACTGCTTAATTTGATTAGGTAAAGCTGGCGATGAATATCTATCTAAGAATGCCATCTAGAGGTTTACGCTAAGGACACCAATTCTTATTCATATTACACATTAGAAAAACAATGAAAGTTTTATGCGGTCAGTCGATTTGCCTGGAATCGTGTTCAGAGGTCTTATCCATTTAGCTGCGTATAGACTATTAATTAAATGAAATAATTTGATCTCTGTAAATGAAAGAAATTAGTAACTGTGATTAAAATTTGGGAGGTCGGCTGTGTTAGGATGAATCAAGCTGTCCTTTCTTTAAAACGGTAGAAGATTATTTCAGCTTGTTGACTCTTTTTATAAGCTTTTATGTAATTTACTCACTGTGTTTCACTGTAGTTGGAATTTTGTTATCAATTTTTAACTTACTTTCTGAGAAGCTATCGAGTTCTAATTTTTTATATAACTCTGTTGGTCAACGGTTATGTAATGTGGTGAAGGGATTTTTTTTTAAAATTCGGTGTAGATTTTTTTATTGAACGTTCAAAATTGTATTTAATGTTTAAGTTTTATTTAATGTTAAATTAACGTTTAATTTCCATTTAGTGTTTTAACTTTCGCACATACCTTCGTTTAACGAACAAATTAAGCATATCAGAATTTTACTGTTTGCACCATCGAATAGAGCGGGAAAACTCTTTTCATTGAAACTTGCATGAAAATTGTAATATAATTTCTGAATTTTTTAGACTGTCTGACGTTTATAATTTTAAAATTTCGACATCTAAAAACGTATTGGATATAAGCTTGAAATTTTCACATATAATGAAACAAATCTTTTGTCCCTCTTTTAACATAAAAATCATAAAAAAAATATTAGTTGAGCGATTTTTTTTGCATTTAAAAAAATGTGTTGCAGTCTGAAGCAGATAGGAGAAAAAAACGTTTCTCGCGGAAAAATTTCTTTTGAGTTTGCGTCTTGGCGCACTTAATGACGAATTGGCGATATTCGTTTTAGATTAAAGTTCTCATTGCAGCATTGTTATTAAATCCAATTTCCAAAACTGAATATTCAAAGCGATTTCTTCATGTGAATAGTGTCACTTATTTTTCTTAATTTCGTAACTTTCTTATAATTAATTGCTTGTGTTTTAATAATGTTAAAAATTTCATCATTGGGAACCTTTAACGAAACGAAAGAAACAGGAAATAAGGTACTATTTAAAAAAAGAAGGTTTTTATGTAGTAAGCTTTTATTTAAAATGAATATGATAATTAACGCGTTAAAAGAAGAAAAGTAATTTATCATATAGTTTAAAGGGAATAATAGCTTAAATCATTCTGTTTACAGAATTCATCTTCTATTTTATTTTGCGAATAATAATAATAATAATAAAGAAATCTATTAGTTTAAATGCATGCCACATGTATAAGCGAATATATTTTTAATTTATCACGGTCCCCTATGCTTTTATGATAAGCGACATAAAATCTGAGATGAATTCTATTAATAGAATTAATTATTCAATCTTTTATTTCTATTAAACTCTGATAATTAGTTTCCTCCTTTTAGCGCATTAATTATCGTATTCATTTTAAATAAAAGCTTATTGTATAAAAACCTTTTTTTAAATTTTATTTAATATGTAGTAATAAATCAAGCTGTACATTTTCCTTGTAATTGTGCAGTGTGCGATTATTTTAATGTTTTATGACAAGAATGAAAAATTCTTATTTATGCGAAAACGTTACAAGATTAACAAATGCTACAAACTTAATACATCAGATGAAAATTTACATTGTTTATGGGTTGAAAGCTGTATATTTCTTCGTTAATTTTTTCCTAGATTTCATTCGTAAATATTATGCAGTTATACAGTCAGTTGCTAGTGTATTGATTCCAGGAAAGTGTTTATTCTAAATATTAAACTTAGATTTAAAAATACATGTTCCTAAATATTTCGAGATTGAATTTCAACTTCCATGTTATTTGCACTCTGTTAGAAAGAAAAGAGCTCTTTTTATAGATGTGTTCTTTTCCCCCACTTTTCAAGGAGTATTTTTCTCAATTTCTAAGAGTAACTGTTTTCGCCATTTTGCTTGCTTTTTTCACAAAATATATTCGTTATTGTGAAAGTTAAGACGTTTTCTTATTATTTGCATTGGAAGAGAACAGGGGAAAGGAATATGAGATGAGACGTTTTCTGAGAATTCATTACTCTTGCCATGCTTAATAACAAAATCTTTGCAAGGAATAATTTTTTGGAATATTAAAGAAGCTGGAAGTGCCATTTTGAATATCGATTCTCTTGGGCTTCTTATAAGTTATTTTTGCACTGTTTTGAGTAATTATCATATTTTAAAAACATTTTTTGAAATATTGATAATTATTTTCATTTGTTAGGGTGCGTTCGTATTTCAGTCTCTTTCAATGCACATTTTGCTTTTAATATTTTTTAATGGGAGGTTTTTTTTTTCGGAATATGACGAAGGAACTTGCAGTTTTTGAAATAAAGAAAAGCAATTATTTTAAGTTTTAAAAAAATTAAGCTTTTTCTGTACCTTAAGTTTGCACATTGTATTGTGATATGTTGTAAACAAAACAAAAATATGCGTGCTTTCTTTGGAAAAATGTACAATAGAACTTCGATAACTTAAAATGGCTGTGGGAAATGTTGAATTCGTAACCGAAGTCAACTGGCAAAGTTATTTTGCCACTGTGGTGCTAGAAATTTAGTAGCTTTTAAGTAAAAATATAAGTTTTTAATATATTTAATGAAATTACTGGGAAACCATATAAGAAAATTGGTGAAGGTTCTCACTGAAAATATATTATCGTTAAATCATTTCTTTATTTGTTAGGCATTGCAATTACTGTATTCATGTACGAGAAAAACCGCAAAATTCGCTATTTTAATATTTAAAAAATTAGGGATTATAAATGATAACATGTAATAAGTAATTTATTTATGGAAGCATGTACTTAAAACATACATAAATTAAAATTAAATTAATATCTTAGCTTCAATTTCGAATTTTCATTTAGCGATTGTGTAAATATTAAAATCTGTTATTCTGATCTTGATTCTTGTTGCATGAACACAATTTTCATTCAGTATTTGTTAAGTATCATGAAATGAACTGTGTGTGTGGTTCCATACATTTTATCTAGATTATCTGGTATTCCTACTTAAATGTTTACATCAAGGAAGGATCTTTGTTGCAACCTTCATAACTTAACGTGGGTTTTCAAGATGATTTGATTTTTCTCTAACTGTCAAGGATGTTAATAATCCTTGATACTCAGTTGTGTAGGTTGATATGAGGTTACATGTCGCAATTCGAAATATGGCAGATTTATGTAAGAATTGAAGATTACCTTCATATTTCTTTCTAAAATTATAAACATATATTGTATTTCGTCACACGAAAAGCTTTGAAAGGATTGCGTCTTCATATCTATCACAATAAAATTGTGTAGAATTTCTTCTTATACACTCACGTTTGTGAAAATTGCAACACCAAGAAGGAATCGTCATAATTGAATGCAATTTAATACACAGTTGAGTGGTAGTGGTACAAATAAATGATTAAATGTTCAAAGCAAACAAACAAGAACAAGAGATCAGAATCAGTATTTTGTGTGGCCACCACGCGCCGCAATAAGTGCTGCTACACGACGTGGCATGGAGTCAAACAAAGTTTGAATGTCTGACTGAGGAAGAGCATTCCATATCGTTTGTACGCGTACCCAAAGTTCGTCTGCAGACGCAACAGGACGAGGATCACGAGCAAGACGCCGACCAATGACATCCCACACATGTTCAATTGGCGACATATCCGGGGAACACGCAGGCCAAGGAAGAAGCTGTACCTGCTGCGCTGCAAAGAAGGATTTAACAATCCGAGCAGTATGAGGGCGGGCATTGTCCTGTTGAAATACAGCGCCTGGCAAGCTTTGAAGGAAGGGAACAGCTTCGGGCTGTAGAACTTCACGGATATACCGGTTGCTGTTCAGATTGCCCACAATTCGTAGCAATTGAGATCGTCTATGATATGCTATGGCGCCCCAGACCATAACTCCGGGTGTTCGTCCACTGTGGCGTTCGATAATGCACTCCGGAAGGTGGCGTTCACCGGCATAGCGTCTGACACGAATGCGGCCATCATGGTACCACAAATTAAAGCGGGATTCGTCAGAAAACACGACATGCTGCCAATCAGCACGCCAGTCTCTATGCTGATTGGCCCATTGTAGCCGCAGGCGGCGATGGTCGTGCGTTAGGGGGATCCTGTATAAAGGAGTCCGTGCGCGCAGTCCACACTGCAGCAGACGTCTACGAATTGATGAAGCACACAATGAAACACCTGTAGCTATTGACCACAGTGCTGCCAATTGTCTAGAGGAAGCTGTACGGTCCGTCCGCGCCATGCGGACCAGGTGTCTATCATCGCGAGCTGACGTCACATTTCGGGGTCCACTCCCGGATTTCCGAGTTGTCCGACACTCGTCCGTCCACTGCTTCCAAACGCGCATCACTGTGCTGCTGTTACGCTGCACACGAGAGGCTACTGCACGATACGACAATCCAGCTTCACGAAGGCCGATGATTCTCCCTCGTTCAAACTCTGTAAGTTGTTCAAATCTCGCTCTCTTTCGTCGACGAGGCATAAGTACAGATTGAGTTAACGTTTACCACTAGCAGATAACCACCGATAACCATACACGCCTCGCTACAGCCGTCTATTTATTCGGATCCATCAGCCGTTCAGAGGGCGCTGCTCAGCATACGCATGCGCTACGGATTTGCAATTCTAATCATTTGCATATCATGCGCTACTTTGCATTTCCTGAAAATTTCAGCTCACTCGCGTAAGTCCTTCATGGTGTTGCAATTTTCACAAACGTGCAAGTAAAGTCCAAGTAAAGTCTTTAAATTTCCATTTGCCGGATGCCTATGAAGTTGCAGTTTGAGTAGTTTAACGTGTAGATTTTTAATTATCTATGCAGAATGAGAATTAATCATCACAAAGAATGCAGAACTTTGACTATCCAAATCTCTTAACTTTAAATTTATTTAGCAATTTTTTCAAATGTTTGCGATGCTTTTTACTTCCTTGTTCGAAGTAAAAAAGTTATTGTAATCGCAAAAAATTTCGGGTATCATATTTCAGCGGAAATATTCATTTTGACCGTTCTCGAATCTATTTGAATATTTGAACCCCCCCCCCCCAGTGACGTCTGTACGTACGCACAGAATAAAGGACTTTCCCCCCCCAAATGGATTGCAAAACGGATTCAAAGAGGATTTTTTTCGCGACGTCTGTACTTACATGCGTATGTATCTCGCATAACTCGAAAATGATTAGTCGTAGAACATCGAAATTTTGTGCATGGGACTGAAGAAGAAACATACTTTAGCAGTTTAAAATACAAATTTGAATTATTAAATAAGGATTACATGATACACTAAAAAAATGCAGCACTTACTTTCTTCTTCAAATCTTTCTGTATTTTTTTGCTGCGTTCTTCTCCCGAGGTGCGCAACGATCTGTTTTCACTTAAAAAAAGAAAAATTAGAGATTTACGGAGACTCGGCTTCCTGCAATCCTAGCTACAGCGGCTATCTAGAAAACGCATGTCCTCATTGTTCCCTTTACAGAATTTTGCTGAAAATTTTCCATTTCTGTGGATATTTTACCGTAGTTTCTTCCATTGCTTGGAAATCTGAAAAGCTGATGTTTTAAAACTAAAGCAAAATGTATCACGTATTGTTAATAAAAATAGTTGGAACTTGGAGTACAGCAAAAAAGAAAAAAAAAGAACGCATACGAAAATGGCGGCGTTGCTTGACTGAAGTACTGTTATGACCATGGTTGCCGGAAGAATGGCTATGCGCATGGTTGCCAGAATTTGGCATATTCTGAGAATTTTGCAACTTCTGCTAAGGTGATTGCGTTAATACGTAAATACCGAATTACCACATAGTATTCAAATAAAGGCAATGTTCTCTGCTCCCGGCTAAAATTAGTGTTTTTCGTCTAGCTTAAAAGGCTGTTCTCGCAACGTTTTGTTTCACGTACACTGCGTAAACAGACGGGGGTTGCAATTCTATATCTTCCGTTCTACTGAGCCGATTGGCGAAATTCAACTTGCGTTTTTCATGTCTCGAAAGCGCGACTTATGATATGTATTAGATTTATATATAGCCTTGCCCTAATGTAGGCATTTTGACGCAAAATCGGACTTTTTCTGAAATGATATGCCAGTTTTTTTCCATATTTTGATTCTACGGCTCAAATTATGCCAAACTGCCAAGTTTCGTAAAATTCGCACGCGTAGTTAAAACAAGCTCTCAAAGTTTTAGCTCCTCAATGTTAAATGATTTCGTATATATTTGTTAATATCTCTTTTTTTATTAAACGTTTTTGATTCTTCCTTTCACATGCCGAAATTTAGGTTCATTCCAAATAAAATTCGTCCGTTTTTTATGAATTATTTTTAAAATTTGATATTTTTAAATAATTGTTGTAAATTTTTCTAAAAAATTTGTGTTATAATGTATAAAAATTTTAACATCATCTTAAGGTAGAAGTATTTCAAGGCACACCTGCAAAAAATTAGAAAATTTGGGGGGGGGGGAGAACCTAAGATATACGTGAATTTACATACTGGCGCGTTTTGAAATTTGGCATATTTGTTATAAGTGATAATAACTCCAAATATGGTTTAAGCACTTTGTTAAAATCATTTGAATTTATTTGAAAGTAGGAACGATGACTTTTTTATGAGTATCTACAATGAAAAAAAGGAAAGGAAAATAGGTTGCTATAAATTAAGAAGTTTGCGAAGTGAATTACTCTTGGCGCAAACTGAAGAAAATGCTCCAAGATAAATTTTTGAATTTCTCCGTAAATTTCGCGCCAAATTTTACAAAATTTAATATTTAGGCATAACTTGAGTCGTAGAATCGAAATATGGCAAAACATTGGCATGTCATTTCATAAAAAGTCCGATTTTGTGTCAAAATACCTATGTTAGAACAATGCTATCTATAAAAGTAATATATATCCTAAGTCGCGCTTTCGAGACATGAAAACTGCAATTTGAATTTCATCAATCGGCCCAGTAGAACGGTAGATATCGAACTGTCTCTTCTTTTCAGTCCAAAGGGGCTTTCTCCCTGAAGGACTATTGTTTTCGTTTTGCAATTTTGCGTTGAATCACTCTAAATGTCGGTTTGACTTTTCAAACTGTTGCCACCAAATATTATCGCCCTGTATTATATTAGAAGAAATTAAATAATAAAGAATCTGCACAAACTTATGTATGTTTCTTGCATTGTGATAAAACAACGCCTAGAGCCATCAAATTTTTAATATTGAACGTTTCCACCCAAAGATGGGCATCTAGAAACCCAAATTTGGAATTTGCTTTATTATCGATTTCGTATTTTGTAAAATGTTAAGGAATTTTTGATTAACGAACTCAAGGATTTGAAAGCAAGCATTGGCAACGCTGTGCTGAAAAAACATTTCTGTCTCCAGAGCGTCAGACTGTGTATCGGAAATTCTAAAGATATGCTCAGTTTAAAATTGTTTTGCGATATTGCTCTTGAACTGAATTTTATGGTTAAAGTGCGAAGAACACTATATTTAATAAATAAAGGTAACACACAAAAAGTTAAAAAAAGACCCTGTGGACGTAATTTAAGATCTGAAACCTTTCAGTTTTTTCCCCCCGCAGTCAATGTACATTTTATTTCGGATTATTTCAAATATATGAATTTTACTTTTGAATTTCTGTTCTTAAGGCGTATATCCAGAAGTTTTCTAGCTAGTAAAAAACGATAGCTAAGAATCAGTACAATCAATATAGTGCGCCTGCAACATAATTTAAAGCTACGATATGCTTTGATTTTTTTTTATTATTAATTAAAAGCAGAAAACCCTTGCATGATGTGAAAGCAAGCTTGAAATCGCATGTTTTTTGACGTTCTCAAGATGAAAGTCTGTGGCAGGAAAGTAAACTCTGAAAGACATCACGCTATAAACCATAAGCCCGGAAAAATCATTTTTCTTGTCTTCGATGAATACAAAATTATATTAAGATTGAGAATGTAAGAGGGAAGATGAGATCGGCAGTGTGAGAGGAAGGATTAAACTATTTAGTAACTTTTATTAGATTGTGATGTATTTTATAGTTTGTATTTTTTATGACATATTTGAAAGATTTGACGAAGCAAATTATAAAATATACAAACAAGTATATCTTACAGATACTTAATGATATGCACATCAATTATAAAAAACTAATCTAGAAACTGAATTATAATTTTCTTATATTTTATCATATCCCTCCTTCTTGGCGCTTTTATAATTTCAAATTATAAACCTTTAGTAAATAAGTATTTTATTTATATTTACATGAAAATAAAGACTGTATGTAAAGTAAACTTCAAATCAAGAAATCATAAGCCTAATTTTATTTATTTCGGTTATGAACCTAAAAATTTTCATTCATGGTAATATACCTCATTCATGTAATTGGAATTCGGGTCGTTAAAGAGGCTTTTGAATGAGATGAGATATCTCGTCTCTAATTCAAATTTTAATAACTTATTAAACGAGGTCAAGGTTGCTAAAGATTTTCCTCCTTTTTATTTCTGTGTAGTTATAAAGTCGTTTTGCAGCTTTCTAGGCTGAATCATCTTTTTAAAAAATTCGCTGCAAGACAGCGCTTTTCAAGTTCAGTTCTGGTTCGCGTTCACTGCTGATGTTTCATTACTGCTTTTGTTTGACATACTTTTCTATGTAAAGATTGTTGACGAGAAAAATGCTTCCTTTCCTCATTAGGAATTACCTCATTTTTCCTTCGCTCTTTGGTAGACTAGTTGGAAAATAGGCTTCTGGTCTTGATTTCATTTGCTATGTCCGAGTTTCGGTGCATGCTTAATTTTTATTTGGAGCAGTTACGGTGGAATGAGATATCGTTTTCGATTATAGATTCGGTGCTGCAAACAATTGCATCTGTGTTTTGTTTCTTTGTTTCTGGGAAACGTATTTGTAGAAATCGCACAGAAGTCTTTCTAACTATATTTGTATCGATGCTAAAGAATACTACTAGTTTTAATTAATTGTGGGGCCCACCAGCGGCCGAGCGGTAAAGACGCTGAACACTGGTAGTTCGGTCCGAGGTTCGAATCCTGCGAACGGGCTGGCTGCATGGGCGTTTTCGTGGTTTTCCCCATGTGTAACGTGTATACGAGTCAGTTTCCCTTAGAAAGTCCTCCACGAAGGCATCCCTCCCCTTAGGCAGATAGCCCTCGTGTGCTTTGCCGTAATTGAACAACCCAACCCAATTTAATTAATTGTGATATATTTTGGTGGATGTTCAATATTAGTGCTTTTCATGAGTTATAATATTTACGTCTTCGTAGTCTACGCGTGCTTTGCCATAATCGATTAAGTAAACAATTAAATCTCTGTCGTTCCATCCAGTCAACAACCATGGATGTGAAACGAATTATCTTAAAATTATCTATCTATATACACTCATGTCCAAAATTATCTTTACATTCCCAAAAATGATGATATTCAATGAAATATCGAATCAATGTGATCCGTATTTGCAGGGAATGTGTGAAAACCAAGCCTAATTAGCATTATCCAATCAAAAGTAATCAAACGGTTTGTGATATGCAAATCTAGGCGTTACGTCATCCAAGGGTGAATCAAGCGCTTTGCGCAAACTGAATATTTGAGTGAATTTCTGCAACATAGTGTTTGATTTCAGTGTGTAGAGACTCAAAGCGGTTTGCTATGGCTTCGAAGTATCATTTGGAAGAATCTGTAAAGTGGCGAATTATCGGCTGTTTAGAAGCAGGGCAGTCAATCATGGAAACAGCCACATGTCTGAATATTTCAAGACAGTCTCTAAGCTATGGAAACAGTTTCAAAATGATGGAAGTGTTGTAAGGAGGCCTGGACAATGTCGGAAACGAATGACAACTGCTTCTGAAGATCGGTATCTGGCATTAACTGCCCGTCGTAACAGAAAGGCTACTGCTCGCCAGTTAAGTTCAGAGCTTGCAGCCGCCACTGGAACTGTTGCATCACGGCAAACAATATACAGAAGGCTTAATGAAAAAGGCCTTTATGCCAGAAAGCCAAGGGTATGTGTTTTACTGTCTTCACAGAAAAAGAGGGATCGCTTTAATTGGTGTAAAGAACATCAAAACTGGACTGAACATCAATGGTCCTATGTTCTCTTTACTGATGAGTCGCGGTTTAGTTTAACTGGTGATTCTAAACGTGTTTACATCTGGAGGGAGTCAGGAACACGAAATGATCCCTCGAACATTGTGGATCGTGACCGTTTCGGTAGTGGAGGTGTGATCGTATGGGGTGGAATAATGATCGATGGACGTACGCCCCTACACGTGTTCAGCAGCGGATCTGTGACAGGCCAGATATATCGGGATGAGGTCTTAGATCCTTATGTAACACTTTTCAGGGGTGCTTATGGACTTGACTTTTTATTTATGGATCATAATGCCCGTCCACATCGAGCAAACCTCGTTGATGAATTCCTTGAAAGTGAAGACATTAAGCGAATACCTTGGCCACCAAACTCTCCTGACCTTAACCCGATAGAGAACTTATGGGACTACCTTGGAAGAGCAATTGCACGTATACATCCTCCTCCTAGAGATGTAAATGCTGTAAAATTTAATCGGGAAGGTTACTGAGTAATAAACTAAGCGATTTAAAACAAATAAACGTAGTTGTTAAGAATAGTTTTTTTTTCTAATTCTTAATGTGATTGATTTAAGTAAAGATGTATAAAATCATGAGATATCTAATTATAAATATCAAATATTTTTATGAAATTATATTAACTGTACTCATAAAAATCATCATTATATACTTTTTCTTTTTTATTATAACTATTTTAGGCTGTTAATCTTTAAAGAAATAATATAGCGAATATAAAAATATGTATGGCAACCTCTGACACTCTATCGGGAATTCTAAAGATATGCTGTTTTTAAATATTTTGTGACTTTGCTGTAAGGCAGTTAAATTAATTTATGTTAACACATAAAAATTTAATAATAAAAGGGCAAAAAATATTTTTTGTTAGCCATCTTACTAAGAAGACAGAATATTGATATGATGAACTGAGGAATGTCTGAAAAACTGTATAACTGTATGCCAACATTTAACACACCATCAAGAATTCTAAACACGTGCTGCTATGCAGCTTTTATAAATTTTGTGATTTTGTTATTGAGCTGTATGTGGCGTAAGTGCGAAGTAAATGATGTTGAATCATAAACTAAAAAGACACACACATATCAAAAAAGCTTTAGCAAGAGTGAGCGCAAAAGCAGACTAGGGACTCTGGGAAAGCATAAGAAACATTAAGACAACGTTAAAATTTGAAAGCTTTCAGATTATTTTTATGTGTATTTTAAGCGAGCAAAAGATTGCAAGTATTTCTGCATACATTTTGGGAAAAAAATACTGTGGTGAATAAGACAAAATTACAGTTGTTGCTCATGGGTTATATTTTATTATAAAGAATAAATAATTGCACGTTTTGAGTAAAAATTACACTGGGCAGAGTTTTAGGAATCTTTTTTAAAATACTTCGGCTCATTTATTTTCAATCTTCTCTTTCTTTCGAGGCTTTTAATTTGTATCTAAGTACATCTTAGTACGTCAGCTCGTATGTAAACCAGGTACTCTATGATTCATCGGGAAAAGGTATGATTTTCTACATTATATGGCCGGTAAACTTTCGGCTATTTATCTCAACCAGTTCCTCTCCCTCCGTACAATTCCATGCTTATTTATAATCCTTTATCATGGCTCAAAGTTTCCGCATTTCATTCTTGAGCTCTTATTCACTCAATTCATTCATTCATAGAAAACAATGAGGAAGTTGCGCTCATGCCGGAGCTCAGAAACTGGTTTCTTAAATGTGTAATTGAGTTAATGCCGCTTACTAGTATCTGTTCGTTTTTTATCTGTACAGCATGCATTTTGGTTCGTATGATATTGTATGTATTTTTAGAAAAGGCTATTAAGGGTTTCTTTTCGTAACTACAAACGGTAAAATTTGGAAGAACAGTTTTTGAAATATTCTGAAGAATAGAATAGAATTCTAAAAGGCCCTATTGCACATCAAAACATTTTGGAAGAATAATTTTTAGAACAATTTTTCTGCCACATGATATAAAACAGCCAATCACTACGGATCACTTTGGGGTTACTATGTACGTAAAGTGGGAAAGCTTCCAATTACATATGATGGTTGATTATGGGGGATTCGATGCTGATAGCTGAATGGTTGTTGAAAAGGAGCAACTTGAAATTTTTTGTGAAAGGAAGGAAAAATCGTGCTTCTTTCTTTTAATGATATAGCAGATAGACAATTGTTTAAAGCAGTTCTTCCTCCGAAATAAATGAACGTGTGATAGCAGTCTGTAAGAGTGTGAATTTTAACAGTTAGCTACATGGAGTGTTGTTTCAAAAACTTCATATTAAATCAACATTTTTATGCATTTTAAAGATTACTGAATTAGTAAAATTATATTTAATTTGTTCTAAAAAATAAAATTCAGCTCTATTCATTGAACAACACGGTCTTTGCAATATATTTGTAAGTATGAACTTTTTTTAATTTACAAGGAAAATAAATAAAAGTGGTTTGTACTCCCTCATTAAATAGAGCATTAAATATTAAATAAAAGCAGAAAAACATATACACATGTGTAGAAGAGGGTTGGGAAATTAGCGGTAAATAAATAATCGTTTTCAATGTATTCGAAACGTTACATTGGGGCACTATATCATAAGTTTTTCGAAAATTTCCCAGATTTTCATGCGTTATTATTTGATTATGCGTCAATTTAGAAAAATTTTGGAACATTTTAAAGACAATATCTGTTATTTCTTCCAGTAAAAAACTGAAATGAAATAAGTAAATCAATGAATGAAAGAGAGGCAATGCTACAAAACATTAGTCTTTATTTTATTTTATTTTTTTTAACTCAAAGGAAAGGGGGGGCGAGCGAAGCATGTTTAGGATCTGATTTCAAGTTTTTCGAATATTTAGAATATGAATTTTGTTCTTAATTCAGCATATAACCCATGCAAGAATAAAACTTTTTTTCATATTTCAAGGTAAAAGAATTTACAGGATACAGGTACAAACTGCTTCCTTTCAAAATAATATTTAAATGATCTCACTTTAATAGATAAATAACTTCAGTAATGATTAGATAGCAATAAAATAGTATTATGAAAGTAATTATGAAATATGCATTTTGCTAATGATTATTTCTATAAATATATGCATATAAATGATATAAAAAACTTCTTGTAAGCTTTCCTGGATGTAACCGAATTATTTGCGAGAATCATTGTGTCAATAATTGCAACGTTATGATAGACGAATGGTTAAAACTGCGAAACTCTGGTAATTTCGACCAGGGTTCAATATACGATATCGTCTTGGTTATTCGTATTATATAGTTCGAACGTGTCAAACGCAGTCTTGGCTGACATGCCGCCGAAACACTTAGGATCATCCAGAAGTGGTGTTAATTATGTGCGGCACGGTGAGGAGGTCACATGAGAGTTAGTTCTTCTCCGGAAACGGGAATGTGCCCATCTCACTGGGTGATTCTGTCGTCAGTTGTCTTTCGCGACTTTATTTCAAATAAAAATAAACGCGAAGCTTCGCTTTGTTGTTCAACGCTGGAAACAAAAAATTGCGAAAATATTTTTCATAACATTTGAATTTTATGTGAACTGTGGGTATTTCATTGCTTAATTTTAAAACCAAGATCTATTAAAATGGTGGAACTTTATTTTTGAGCGAAAATATCCTTTCCTTGTTTTTTTTTAGGGGTTTCTTCCTGAAGGACTATTGTTTTCGTTTTGCGATTTTGCGTTCATTCACTATAAATGTCCGATTCACTTTTCAAATTGTTGCCACCAAATGTTATCGTCCTGTATTACATTTAAAGAAATTAAATAATGAAGAATCTGCATAAATGTATGTATATATTTCCAAATATGATAAAACAACGGTACCTAGAGTAATTTTGAATAAAGTACGTTTCCACCCGAATATGCGTATTTGGAAGCCCAAATTTGGAATTTGTTTTATTATCTATTTCATATTTTGTAAAACTTTAACGAATTTTTGATAAACAAACTCAACGATTAAAAAGCGAGCAATGGCAACACTCTATGGGTTGGGTGGGGGAAACCTTTTTATATCCAGAGTGCGGAAATGTGTATCGGAAATTCTAAAGTTATGCTCATTTTGCACTCATGTTCATAAATTAAGGATAATGCAAAATCAGGCAAAGGAAGAGTTAGAAGCAAAACAAATTTGACTTATTTGTAAAGCTTATTTATTAAACAAAAGGTAAAGAGCAAAAAAAGGTGCTATATGTTTGACATTATAAAAAAAAAATTAGCGATTTTTCTCCCAGAAGCAAATTACGAAAAAAACCTATTTACAAAAAACCAATATTGCATGGTTGGTATGATTGTTAATGCATTGTATGTCTCCCAGACGATGCAATACAGTCCGTAGAACAGTATTAAATTATCGATCTGATCTTGGGGGATATTACACCACTCAAAAAGCAATGCTCTCGAAATTCCGGTAGACACGTAGGAGGCAGTTGACGGGCTGCAACTTGTCGGCCAAGCATGTCCCACACGTGCTGTACTGGATTCAAGTCGGGTGAGAATGCTGGCCAGTCCATACAGATGATATCCTCCGATTGAAGGCATTCGCTTACGATGTTTGCACGCTGAGGACGGGCGTTGTCATCCATAAACACAAATTGCGCGCCCATGACGCCCCGAAACAAACGTACATGTTGTTCCAGAATGACGTCCCGATAGATTTGGCTTGTCATGGTTCCAATTTGAACATGCAGGTCTGTTCTGGAACCCAGAATAATTCCACTCCAAACGAGCACTCCTGCACCACCGTAACGGTGTATTTCAATGATGTTTTCTTGGTGGTAACGGGTATCTGGAGCTCTCCATATGAAAGTTCGGCGAGAATCAGACTGCAAGCTAAACCTGGACTCGTCGGAAAACATCACACAAGCCCACTGTTTCCACAATGCATGCTTTCTACTCCAGGCTAACCGCAGGCGGCAGTGAGTTGCGGTAAGTGGAAGGCATCTGACAGGTCTGCGAGCATATAGACCAATCTGCCCTAAGCTTCTGTACACGGTCTGCCTTGAAATTGTCGTACCAGTGGCTGAAGAGAGCTGACGAGACAGGTCCGAGGCTGTGCTCCGCCTGTTTCTTTTAGCAGTAACTGCCAAATACCGGTCCTCATTCGGCGTTGTAACTCTGAGGCGACCTGTGCTGTAACGTTTATTCACATTACCATCATCTTGGAATCGTTGCCAAAGCCTGAAGATGACACTCTGGGCAATTCCAAGTTCGTTTGATACTTCCATTTGGGTACGCCCACATTCCAGACGGCCGATAATTCTACCATCCATTCATAAAATCATCCAAATGCGTCCTTTGTGTCATAACTATTCGGTTATTGCTCTGAAATGCTTATAAAGCGCCTGCGAACAATTTTACTTCTTTGCCTGTATTCCTTATATATCACTCTCTTACACTCTCGTCATTGTGACGTACCATCGGTGTCATCTGGTTATTTCCTGAAATTTGCGTATGATTCTTGAAGATGTGTGTAGTGATTTTACAGGTGATATATTTATTTTAGAGTTCGATTTCCGCGTGAATCCGAATTATCCTTAATTTATGGACATGAGTGTAAAATTTTTTGCGATATTGCTGTTGAACTGAATTTTATGGCTTTAGTGAGAAAAACGTGATATTTAATAAATAAAGGTAACACTCAAAACGTTTAAAAACTATAAATGGACGTAATTTAAAATCTGATTTTTTGTTGTTGTTGTTGTCAACAGGCATCTGCCGCATTTGAGCGGGGTCTTGCCTGATCGTGGTTGATCTGTCGTGATATTTGCCAGTATTGTGATCTTTTCTGAAAGAATTATTTCAGTTCTTTTTTTTTTTTCTCTTTTTTCTTTTTACAAATGATGATCAGCATAAACATATTACCTTAGACTACTTAAAAGTTATTTTCTGCCTAAATGGAAATAAAGGATGAAAAAAAAACAAGAACGGAAAAATATAATCCTGCTATCCATCTACCTTATTTCGTCAGTAAATCGGTCCGAATGGCCATGCGTGTTTGTGCTCGTGATCGCAGCCGGCGCGTTTAAATTATATTTCATGTATAACGCAAATAAATTGGAACCCATTTCCATTTGAACGATCCCAAAGGCTCTCAGATCTCAAAAGGTCCACTGAATTCGATAATGATACCAAAAGTGATCGTAGTAGTGACTTCGAATTAATGCATACTTTGATATGCAGATATCTGCAAGGACATCTTCTCTGTATTATGGAAGCTTGTCGAAATTTATCCAGTGGGGAAGGGAACTTGAAGGAATTAAAGGATGGTTAACAAAATATTAATTTAATTTATCCATTTTTACTTCCTTGAACAAAGTAAAAGAAGTACTGTAATCGAGAGAAATTTCGAGTATCATATTTCACCGAAAATCTCCATTTTAATAGTTCCCTAATCCATTTGGACGATTTTTTCTGCGTGTCATCTGTACGTGCAGACAGAATAAAGGTCTCTTTTTTCGAAACGGATTGTAAAATGGTTTTAAAATGGATTGAACATGGGTTTTTTTCGTGTCATCTCTACTTACGTACGTACGAATTTATCTCGTATAATTTAAAAAACGATTAGCCGTAGAGCGTTGAAATTTTGCATATGGCAATACTATAACATGTAATTATATACCTTCCTTTTTTGTTGCAGTCGGCTGTAATAAACGTGTGTGTTTATTACAGCCTATATCCACCCTCTTACTTGGCTCAGTGAGCTCAGTTTTTTTTCTTCTTGGTAAATTTTGCATTTTTACTTCAGAAGTTGTTGTCATCACATGAAATGTTTGCATTATCACATGGAACAATGGTTGCCAGAGCCTACTCGTAAAAGGGTTTGGACTTCTATTTTCCACCCCCAATTTTGAGGAAGAGCCCCGCGGAAGAATCCGGGGTCTCCCACTCCTCTCCTGTCCCACCAATCCACACGAGAGGACTTTCGGCTCGCCGCATATTTAGAGAGCCGCCATGCCGCACCGAAATCTTTTTACAAGCATCCATGTCTTCTCCAAGATTCGAACCTTTGCCCTTCGGTACCGTAGTACTTTAGAAGTGATTGAATTATGTTGTTGTTATGTTCTGGTTAAGGTTTTTATGCCTTTAGTTAATCTGCGTGCAATAGTTGTAGAATTATCATCAATTTAACAGTTTGAGTGGCGCTAGCCCTAACAAAACCGTCATTTATTTACATTTGAAACTCAGTAGAATAGTGAATTAAGTCAGTTGGTGCACCAACTTCAGTGTCTTTTTGCCCAGTGGGACCAAAAGTTAAATTTAAATTTTGTGCATATAAAATTTGGTCTTCTTGCCCGTTGGCCAAATTGCTTGTTTTGGCATTACACTCTAATTTTAATTGGGAAAAAAATTAAACTGTTATTAACTGTATTTGGTGTTTTAGAGGTTTTTCTGCATGTTACAGTTTTTAGTGAAGATGTTTTGAGCTTTTATGTATTTTGCATTGCGGCGAAGTGAGAACTGAGTTGATTGAATGAGAAGTATATCTCTAATGAAATTCGAGGGAATAATTTTAAATGAAATACAGCTAAAAATGTGTATAATTACAGCGAAGTTGTGTGGTCTACATATCAGATTTTTGTTAACTCTTAACTCTCTCTTCCATGATTTGTATCATGGAAACTCGTTTCTTTAGAATTATGTGGAACTGAAAAGATTTTTTTAATATACTGGACGCTTAAAATAATTATTATAAAAAAATCAAAATTATATAATGATTTTAATCAGCCTAACTAATGTAGTTTCACAGGTCCAGCTACTGATTAATAAAAATCGAGATAAAAAACTGAGAATATTAATTTAAATGTCTTAGTTTGTTAATCAATAACAGATTAAATTTGGTAGCAAAATTAAATATCTTACGTTATGCTTAATGGCAATAAGCTGGCGCATTTGAGATAAAAGTATTTTGCATTAGCCCGTGGCAACATCTCTCTTTTAAATCTCTGTGTTCTTTTGTTAAATTCGAAAGACAAATATTTTACGCTTCACCGAGTGGCAACGCATTAGTGTTTGAACTGCCAAGTTTGTTAATCAAAAATTAAAATTGAAGAGCAAGAATTAAATTTGCATAAAGTGGGAAATTAATATCATAAACTAATTCAAAGTTCTAGCTTCGAAATGCACATGTTGGGACTATGTATATTCAAAATGTGATGTCTTTATACGCCGTTTTTCCGGTGTGAGGAACATACGTATAAATTCTTCATTATTTAATGATAGAAACAGTTATTAAAAAATTACGCTTTTGCCATTCAGTGAGCCTTTCAGTATGTCTGATGAATCAAGTTTTAAACAAAAGATTTAGAAAGATGTTTTTGAAAATGATAGGCAATTTTTCTCCCTTGTAATAATGAAAAATCACTTTGAATCTTCCTTGTGATCTTAAATGCGTTTTTTTTTCTCTTTCCTTTTTTTAACTTCTCCACTCATTTCTTTAAAAAATCTTATTTTTTGAAGTTCTCTTCTTCCCTTCTAAAGATAAGTTGAACATTCTATAATAAGAAACTTTTTCGAATGATGTAAAAGGTCCTTTTCTGCATCTAAAAACACGGAAAATATAAGTCACCTTAAAATTCATTTGTAAATTATTTTTATTTTATTTCTTTTTTTTTCCCTATTAGTCCCATAATGCAAATGTCATACTTCGTGGTAAAAACTAATTTGTTTATTTTTATATTATTCTTTTCGCCCGTTATTCCGTCTTCTTTCTCTCCTTCATTTTTTTCCCCTTCTCTCTGCTGGAGAAACTAATAGGTTCATCTTTTTTTGTTCTAAGAAAAAGAGTAAAGCGGAATCTTATAAAAAGTAAAAATATGCTGCTTTTCTGCCTAAAGATAAATAATGTAAAAAAGAAATGAGGTATAACTTCAACCGTTAATGCATCCTGCTGCCACTGCATGGAAACTAAACTCCCTTTCCTGCGTTTCCATAACACATGGTTCGATGAACAGGCTTACTAAATTCTTTTGCCAAGTCTCTGCAACGAAACGTCACCTCTTTGTGTAATACCAGCGCAGCGCTTATCCAAGCATGGGGTATTTTATACTTCTTTTAGAGCAGAACGGACGTTGCAGGAAAAAACAAACTCGGAAAAACTTTCACTTTTGCTCATTATTTCATCGAGAGGATGTTAGCAACGCAACTGCCAAAGATAATCTTGAATAACTTCGATTCACAGTGCGGTTATCAGCTGTGTTAACTCCGCAGTTTGTTTATCGACGATGGTAAATAAATAGTGATCAAATACTGTGTCTCATAATGATATTATGGATACAACTTTGCGTGCAATCACTAATTGTCGAAAAACTGGATATTTGAAGTGCGTCGAACTGTGTTACGGATTACTTTTTACTACTTCATTGGATTAACTTCTGTTGGATTCTACGATTCAGGTAAAATTCACATCTCACAACTTAAATTATTAAGATAGTATTTTATGATGTTTTAGAATTTTCTCTCGTTCTCGTTTCAGTTTTACAAAACCAGAGATGTATTCTTTTTAAATTAATAAATTTATGTTACTTTTAAAAGCATGATGTTATATTCTTTTTAAATTAATACTGTTTATTTTTAAAAGCATTTTGTTCATGTTATAAAAAAGTTGCCTTTTTAACAATAACATATTTATTTTTTATAGATATTTTGTCAAATGTAATCTAATTACAGAATTCGTTGCAAAAATCTTATCGTTCTTTCCGCATCTGCGAAAACGTTTAAATAAAATCCCTCTTGGAATAAAAAGAGGGCACATTTTTTTAAACATTGGAGAATAATTCTTTCTTGTATTTTTCACTTTTTTATTATTTTATTTCCCTTTCAAGTGCACAAACAATTCATTCTGTTTTTTTCGCTTTTTCACTTGTGATTGCTTCTTAATAGGGAGGAAATTTCTTTATTTTATTATATAAGTGATCGTATTATGATGTTTTTTTTTCATTTCATATCACATACAAAAACTAATTTTCGAGATAAAACTCTTCTTTTTATAGTTATCTATTGAACGCTGAAAAACTTTCTATGCGCTTATATTTTATTTTAGAAATTATGTGCCATTTAAAAGGTAACAAAATTGTTTAATTTTGTATCTCAAACTAGAAATATTAAATAATAAATGTGAATGAAATTTTCATTCTAGGTAATATTGTTTGTAATGCTTCAAAAATATCGCAACCGTAGAATATGTATATGACAGGCTAAATTTAGGAATGGGAAAGATGGTAGCTTTGTGGGAGGAGTATTATTTCGCTTTTAGAATTTCTGTGGGGGGGGGGACTGACTCCAGTCTTGGGAAATAAGGAAAGAAAGAATTCTGAAAACTTTCAGAGTTTATATTTCGTCCAAAGGGGCGCTTCTTTCATTTACACACATATACACGCTCCGAGAGCACTTGGGCTAATATCTCTTTGGGCTGAAAATATTTAAAAGCAGTTTATCTTTAGAATTTCTGATAGATAGTTTCAGCCGCTGAAGATAAAGTGTTGCCATTACTGCCATTACTCGCTTTGAAATCGTTGAGTTTGTTAATCAAAAATTCGTTAAGGTTTTACAAAATATGAAATACACAATAAAACAAAATTGAAATTAAAAATTCGAGCTTCCAGGTGCTCATATTCGGGTGAAGGACTACATTATTCAAAATATGTGGCTGTAGGTGCCGTCGTGTTTTCACAATGTGAGAAAAATACATACATTCATGCAGCTTCTTCATTATTTAATTTCTTTTAATGTAATACGGAGTGATAGTGGCAACAGTATGGAAAGTGATTAAACTGTTTTAGTGATTCAATACAAAATGCCATTTCGAGGCTAATAGCCCTTCTGGACTCACGCCCTTTTCGGCCTTTTATTAAAAAAAAAAATTGTTGTTAACTATGGTGCTGAAAGCTTAGATAAGCTTAAAGAATTTTTTATACTCTTGTAAGATTCTTTTATAATTTAATAATATGATTCTTTTGTGGCTTCGGTAGATGTCATTTCTAGTCGTTAACTTATGATACTTTTTTTAAAATAAGAAAAATGTATTTGGTCACATGTATATAAATTTCTTTATTGCTCGTAAAGCTTCATTTTATGTGGGAGATCACTTAGAACTTTTTATTGGATATTGATTTAATTTTGGTGGAAGAGTTTACATCGGAAGCATTGTTTTTATGAAAATTTCAGAATTTAACTCCTTTTTATTAGATAGTATTTTTCGTATTACTGTTTTCAGACGTCTTTAAAATAATGCAACGTCGAAGAAATGGCGAGAAATATTCCATAAGAACATTTACATTTTTAAGTTTTTATACTCATGAATAGCATCTGCACTGAGGGAAAGGGAGGAAGGTGAGCATGGCCCTACAATAAAAATAAATCCAAGAATAATGTACCTACCAGCATTTACGACTGTTTTTTTGCTTACAAAGAGTGCTTTCGATTCAGCAGTTTAAGGAGCAGAGATTTGGTGTAAAGTTCTGGGCTATAAAATGGATTATATCGATTTGATAGGGTTTCGATCTCTGGGTTGGCAAAGTTGGCGATATGACTGAGCTTTAGGCGGGTTGGCAGGAATATAGAAATGTAGAATTTTCCATATTCTCTAGCCTGATCCTTGTTGCTGTTGTGCATTATTTTCGTTTGCAAATACATATAAGTGTAGTGATATTATTCTATTGATCTTAACTCTCTAATGATAAATGTCTGTTTTTAGTATTAGAAAATGTATTGTGATGTAGCCAAACTAACGCTTTCAAAATCCAAGATTTTCTTCTGACGTTGTTTAGGAATCCAAATGCGGTTCCAAGTAATAAGTATTGAAAACCACCGTATATTTCTGTAAAGCAAAATATATTCTAGTAATCTTACCAAATTAATATGATTATTCCAGATTAGCATATTTAAATAAGGATTTTTCAAATAAAATTTGCGCACGTATTACTGAATAGTTGTTTCGAAACAGTATTATCATATTGGTTCTATAAACGTATTGTCCTATAATTTTTGGGTTACATATTATCATAATTTGCACAGGAGTTTTTCAGAGCCTTCTAAATAAACTTTTGCTTTAAATACACGTACTTACATGTAGACATCATAGCTGCCAACTCTGCCGGCTTTTATTTTTAGCCTGTAGTAAAGAAAATGTTTTCCACCAATAAATGAAATTTAAATTGTGCAAATTTCATATCTACGATGATTTTTAGCATAATTTTCTTATTAAATTTGATTTAATATTAATTATCTTAATCTACTGTGAATATGTGTTGAATTTTATATGAAGATTGTGTTTAATCAATTAATATTTACATTTAGTTCTATTTTACTTCAATATATGGCACGTTACTAAGTATATATACGTACTTAGTATGTACAACATTAATTATTAATGTTATCTTCATCGTTTTTAACAGTGCTTTAATAAATTAAACTTTTCTTTCCTACACAGGATTTTCTCAGTATAAAAGCGTAAGAAAATTAAAAAACGATTTTAGGTAAAGAATATAAAATTTAGAAGTATCTACATAATTAGCATGTAAAATAATTATTAATATTATTTTTATCGTGTTTAAAATTGCTTTGATAAATTAAAGCTTTCCTTCCCTACTCAAGATTTTCTCTGTATAAAAGTATAAGAAAATTACAAAATTTACGAGCCAGTTTCCTTAGAAAGTCCTCCACGAAGGCATCCCTCCCTTTAGGCAGATAGCCCTCGTGTACTTTGCCATAATTAAATAACCTAACCTAACCTAACCTAACCTAACCTCCCCTACACAGAATTTTCTCAGCATAACTGTAAGAAAATTATAAAATGAAGAAGAACATAAGATAAGTCAAAGAACATAAAATTTAGAATTATCTACGTAATTTTTAATTTATTACTAATAATTACGTATAATAGCACTTTGATAAAGCTTTCCTTCCCTAAACAGAATTTTCTCAGTATAAAAGTCTGAGAAAATTAAGAAACGGAAAATAGCCAAAGAATATGAAATTTATAATTATCTGCATTAATTGTTAATTGTATTTTCATCGTGTTTAAAAGTGCTTTTTGCTGCTAAATTT
>KK118803.1:690113-715343 GCA_000611955.2 Stegodyphus mimosarum | reverse complement strand
CCCTACATAGAACTTTCTCGGTATGAAAGTGTAAGAAAAATTACAAAACGAAATATGCCGAAGAACATAAAATTTAGAATATCCAATAAAATGGGAACGTAATTTATATCAGAATCGTGTTAGAATTAATTTAACATCTTGAAAACGCATAAATAAGAGAATTTATCGAAAGGGCTGTATGGATGGTGAAATGACAAGACGCAGACACACACTGTGTCGCCGACGGCGCACTGGTTCTAGAGGAGAGCGGACATTGCAATGCATTTTTCGCCGTAACCGAAAAGCTGCAACAGCCGAAATCACCACCAGCTACAACAGTGGCGACCCAAACAGTGTTTCTCAGCACACTGTGCAACGTATATTGCTGCATATGGGCCTACTCAGCCGGAGGCCGAAGCATGCCCCTGCACTGAGAGCATGTGATCACCAACTGCGGCTGCAATGGACAAAGAATCGTCGGAATTGAGCATTAGAAGAATGGAAGAAAACTGCATGGCCCGACGAATCGTGTTTTCTGATTTGCTGCATAAACGGGCGGATGCTAATACGCCGATTTCCAAACGAAACCCTTAGCTTTGATAAATATATGACATACGTATCAGAAGAAAAATTGTAAATCCAGTCTATGTATTGAAACCTCTGTTGCACGCTGGTCTTGTTTGCCCATATATCTTCTTGTTTTAGGACTTAAAATTTGCCGTCTGACCACCCTGGTTGTGGTGGAGTGAGAAGTAGATAGTTTCCGGAGGCAGGGGCTTTAATCTGTGTAAGACAGTCTGCCAGATACTGCAAGGCAACGGAGCCCCTGTTCTCTGGCGTAAAGGTGTGGGCAATGTTTTCATGCAGCACACTACAGCCCATAATCCCCATAGAACAATCCCTGACGTCTGTGCGCTACGTGAATATCGTTGCAGACTAGGTTCACCTACCTATTCATGACAACAGTATTTCTGGCGGGATATGGTGTTTACCGATAATGCGTCATGTCATAAAGGTCGAATAGTCAGGGAGTGGTTCGAGGAACATTCCAGTGACTTTCAAGTCATATCTTGCCTCCAAATTCACCTGGCATTAATCCAATGGAGCATTTGTGGTCCCATCCAGAAAACCAAATTTTTGCTGCCACGCTACCCCCTCGCAATGTGCGTGAATTGCAGTCGGTGAGCGCTTGGTACCAAATACCTCAAGCTACGTATCAGCACCTTGTTGAATCAGTGCCACGCCAGGTGCTGGCTGTTTTGACGGCTAAAGGCGGTCATAATGTAATGGCTTTTCGGTGTATATATATACACACAGACATATGTAGTAATTTAGATGCATTGAAGATAAATGAAGCATAATTCGAAGAAGCTTGCACTTAGGCAGATTTAAGTAGGTCCTTTTATTTAGTTGACCAAGCTATTTATGTTGCCTATTTGAAAAGACAATATAAATAGCTGGGCTGCATAACGCTTATTTTTAGAAACTTAATTCGTTCCCACTGCATTTTAAAAATGCTATTTTGAAGAGAGCAACGTAAGTAGGAAAAGCAGAATCGGAGTGTAGAAAGGTAACGCATTCAGAAAGAAAGACTGAGAGAGAGTCGAAAGTTTTAATGAATACTAATTACGATTTCGATATCTGTGATGGCTAAAGTGTTTATACAAGAGCCTTCATTCAACGTTATGTGAGATAGTGTGACATGCATTAATTTAGAAATGACGCAGTTTAATGAGGTTTGTTGTAAGTAGTTACTATTTTTAAGACAGATAGTGAAAATAACCGAATTAAAATGGAGTATTAAGGAATTATTAGAAATTACAGTTAAATTTTGATTTATATGTTTTTGGGGACTATTACGAATTAAAACTAGAATTTCACGTTACACATATTTTATCTGACTTATATATACAACCTTGTTGCCATTGGAAAGTTTTTAAAATATTAAGTATTACTTTTAAACGTCTTTCTTTGTTATGTATTTAGTGTTCTGTTATAAAACGCTGCGTGCAATCGTAACAAGACTGCTAACGGCTGTCATTAAGTAGTGACTTGTCAACTTATCAGAAAAATAAGAAGTATATAATTCAAGATCTTAACAGTCAAAATTATTTCACATGGAAGTTAACATTTTACTGAAACCTTATAATGTTAACAGATTAAGATATAGTTATGACCGCAGAAGCAATCATATGTTTAGTTTTGAAGATGAAACGGAATATTTCATGCTCGAAACTAAATTTGGTTTTTAGATTTTTAAAGTACTTGTTTTTAAAGTAATGGATTCAAGTGAAATTTTAGTGAGTGATTTTGAATGCTGGCGTGTGCGTGTTAGATTTACGTAATTTTATTTTAAAGGAAATGGGAGATATATACAGTGTGTTTTGTTATTACAAATATTCATTTTAAAAAATCGTTTTAAAACTAATTAGCCGTGATTTCTTTCTCTCTCTTTTTTTTCCCTTGTATTTCTTGTTAAACGTTGGCAGCTTAAAAAGTTTATTTAAATTTTCGCATTTAAAGCTTAAAATGCCCATCTTAATCTTTTTGGATCTTTAAATAAAAGTTGTGGAAAAGCCATGTTTACTAATGAATTTTTCCAAAAATGCTAATGGTTCAGGAAAAATAAAAAAGCAGCAGCCGCAACCAACTTTTGTTTCATTTTTTCCCCGCAAAACCTTGTAACAGCTTGTTGTCAAAAGTATCCGCAGAACTGTGAAAGAGATCTATTATTGTTTTTCAATGCATTTTTCTGTTATTAATTCCTTTTAGGATAACTGTTGTCAGTGCCAGATGGCTCAAAGAGTGAAATAATTAGCCAAGAAGTTTAAGTTGTATCAGTGAGGCTTCTGTTCGTGACATCTCATTAAAACTAAAATCAGAAAACTTTGTGTATTTGTTTGAATTAAGCTGGTAGCTGAAACTGTAATGATTCCTTACCCTTTTTTTTTAATTTTTCCTTTGCTTCCTTCCTCTTGTGTGAAGCAGACGATGTTCTGTAATCGCGAAAAATTTCGGTTATCATATTTCAACGGAAGTATCCATTTTGACAATTCTTGACTACATCTGGGCGACTTTTTTTCATGTCATCTGTACGTAAAGACGGAAGGTAGGACTCTTTTTTCAAAATAGATTCTAAAATGGATTTAAAATGCATACAGAAGAGATTTTTTTTCGTGATGTCTGTACGTAGTTATGTACGTAGTTATGCTCGCATAACTTAAAAACGTCTGGCCTTAAAACGTTGAAATTTTATGTTTGGGACTTCTGTAACATGTAGTTATGCATCTCCTTTTTTATTGTAATTTAACGTGTACTAAGCGTAAAATATAGATAGATAGATAAGAAATAAGAAATTTAGAACCAAATCCACAAAGACAGTGAAAGAATATGCACATAGAGAATTTTGGGTTGAATTTTATTTCATTCACGGTCTGTGAATTTGACTCTAAATTTCTTACTTTTTTTTGTGTGTATATATATATATATAAGAGGGTGCGTGCATATATAGATATACCTATATCACTATTACCCGGCTCGGTGACCTCTCTTTTTTCATTCTTATATCTTGCTAAACTGTGTATTTTTTGCATTAAAAGTGATTGAATGTTCTGATTAAATTGTTTATGCCTTTAGTTGATCTGCATGTAATAGTTGTAGAATTATCAACAATTTAAAACCGTAAGGTGCGCTAGCCCTTACGTGGCGGCTATTTGTTTACGTTTGAAACTCTTAGTAGTAAAGTGAATTAAATCAGTTGATGCAGTAACTTCAGTGTATTTTTGCCCAGTGGTACCAGAAATGTACTTTAAATATTTGTGCGCCAAAAACTTAGTTTTTCTGCCAGTTCGCCAAATTGCTTGTTTTTGCGTACAAATTCTAACTGCAAAAATCCGTTTTTTTTAATTGTTTTCAAGTGTGTTTTAGGTTTTTGTGTATTCTACAGTTTTTAATGAAGATGTTTTACCTATTTTTGCCATGCCGCAAAGTCAGAACTAATTTGATTGAATGAGAAATATATCTGTAATAAAATTCGAGGAAATAAGGTTAAATGAAGTGCAGCAAAAAATGCGTGTAATTTAATAGGCTGTAAAAGGAAGTTATGTGGTATCCACTTCAAATATCTGATTGTAACGAAATTTGTTTTGAATGAAATGTGTCACACCCCCCCCCCAAAAAAAAATTCAAAATTTGGTATTCAGCGCGTAGTGTTGTTATTAACATCAACAATTTAGGAACCTGTAAGTAAAACGGAATTTAATCATGAACATTTAAAACAGTGCGTGAACAACCAACTTACATCATGTATTTACTGTAAAAAAATTATTATCTTAATCATACTTAGAAAAATCAGTTTTATGCGTATTAAAAGAAAGAATATTAATATTCGCTACCATAAATAGCAACATTCACTTGCTTGCTAATAAGATGTTACGTAATGCGTTAATAGAAAAGTACCCGATTTTTTTAAAAATTCTATGTATTAGTTATCTACTTGGGTTTTTAACTCAACTAAATGAGTAAATGAAATTCATTATCTATATTATCTATTTCGGTTTTTAACTCAACTTAATGTTTGTCTAAAAATATGTGAATCTTTCTGGTGGACAGCGTGAGCTATACTCAGATTAGTTGGCTGCTGAGATCCAGATTTTCATAGATTAAACCTTGATTACCCCCAGATCATATAAATGATCAAGTGAAGAGCAGTGGCAAAAAGAATGCTCATTGTTGTGCTAAATGAGTTTGATTTGTGGTGGTTAAATATTACCTTGAATGAATGTTTTGAAATCGATTATTTGAATATTTTGACACCATTTTATCGTACTATGTTGAATCCATAGAAACTTGTAGTTGATTATGATTTTCGAAGCAGTTTTCTTTAAAAATGAATTTATAAAAGAACTCTCTCTTTAGATGGAAGATTTTGACTTTTCCTTTAATCAACCAATCAACTAAATGAGTTTTTGCATGCAAAGGAAAAATGCATATCTTACAAAAGAAAGGTATTATATACACAGTCCAGTCACATTAATGTGACCACCACGTACTTTCCATGTCAGAGTTAAATAACCAATCACAGAAGGCAGGTGGCAGCACAGTGCAGTTGAGCGTATACAAAGGGTGTGTGAGAGCTTCGGAAAACATTTCAATTGTTGGCGTAATGCAGAAACGAAGCGATTTATCCGACTTCCAAAAGAGCATGATCATTGGCTTTCGGGCCAAGGGTGGAAGCATTTCCGAAACGGCTGAGTTTGTGAACTGTTCGCGTGCCGCCGTGGTAAAAGTGTACCGTGCATGGCAAAATGGGACTGTCCAAAATCAGCGACGTGGCAAATGTGGTGCACCACGGGCCATAGATGACAGAGGCGAACGACGGTTGCGGAGATGCGTTCGGGCAGATAGACGGGCTACCGTTGAGCAACTGACCACCAAAATGAACCAAGGGGCTACCAAAAGTGTCTCCCAAAGTACTATTCAGCGAACATTGCTGCGTCTGGGCCTCCGAAGCAGACGCCTGGTTCGTGCACCTATGCTGACTGCTGTTCATCGACGGCGAAGGCTAGAATTTGCACGCCAGTACAGCAGCTGGACGTCCACTGAGTGGCGACAGGTTGCGTTTTCGGATGAATCGCGTTTTATGCTCCATCGGACAGATGGACGTTGGCGTATAAGGCGTGAAACCTCTGAAAGGAACCACCCTGCAACCATTGCCGGAACGGTCCAAGCTGGAGGCGGGAGCATTATGGTCTGGGGAATGTTTTCCTGGCATTCTCTAGGTTCACTGATCATTGTGGAAGGCACAATGGATCAATACAAGTACGCATCTGTCCTTGCGGACCATGTTCACCCCTACATGCGCATTGTTTTTCCTCAGGATGATGGCATCTTCCAGCAGGACAATGCGAGGTGCCATACAGCTGCCAGTGTACGTGCGTGGTTCGAAGAGCACCAGGATGAGTTTACCGTCCTCCCCTGGCCAGCAAACTCACCTGACTTAAACCCAATCGAGCATCTGTGGGACCATCTCGATCGAGTTGTTCGCGCCATGGATCTTCAACCGCGTAATCTAGCGCAGCTGGCCACGGCATTAGAGTCGGCATGGCTCAACATCCCAGAGAACACCTTCAGGGACCTATGTGACTCTCTTCCTGCACGTCTCGCAGCAGTCCGCTCTGCGAAAGGTGGTTGTTCTGGCTTTTGACAGATGGTCACATTAATGTGACTGGACTGTGTATATATATATATATATATATAATGTGATATTTTAAGGCGTAAAAGAAATGTGGTATTTTTTAATTTCCGATAGTCGCCATGCGCCTGAGGTAAAAGCATATAGACGAAGCTAACAAAACTGAATTTGAAGAATCACCATCTTTATTTTTACACATATCAAATCATTTCTTTGGCAGACAAGTTACTTTTCAATAATAGTTGAATACAATAACTTTTATGAACACGAAGAGCAAAGGGGGATAACCAAGCGTAGCAGCACAGAAGTTTTGCATGGCAGGAGAAGTTAAGAAGTAGTGACGTAATTTTTCGCGAAGCAGTATTTATATACTACGTAGGTGCATATGTACAGCTAAGCTGCGATTGGTTTAATTTCAAGTTTTAGTTTCCTTTCGCAAGCAATGTTATGTAACGTGGAAAGATCTCGAATTTGGGAGAACAGATGAGCTTAGGAAGAGAACATCAAATTTAGAATAGTCAATTTTGAGGTTGCCAATCATGTCTTATCATAGCCATCATATTTTATTATATATATATTTATATATAGAGAGAGAGTTAAAGCCTTTTCTGTTTTGAAGAAGAAAACTTAGTAAATTATTGTGTATAATTATGAAAGCAGTTATTTTGTGATTCCTAAGAAATCGCAGTAGATGTCTTAAAAGTTAGAGCCAAGTTTGAGGTTATTGTCGGTGTTGCAGTCTCAGTTTTCAAACAAAAATTGAAGAAAGGATTCTTATTGATTGTATTCTTATTAAAAGAAAAATCATTAGAAGTTTTACTCGGTTCCATTTGACAAAAATCATCGAAATAACTGTTTTGAACATTAATGTTGAAATCCTTCAATTTCTATTTAAATTTGATTTTTGTCTTACCTTAAAAATAATTTAGATTAGTAAATTGAAGACTTAACAGTTAATGCTTTTTAAGCGAGTTTTCATCTGATGGAGTTTCTAGTTTTAATATATGAATTGAATCTCCACGGCTGAAATCAGCATGAATTATGTTAGCAGCAAATTAAATATTAATGCCAGATAAAAATAATATTGTGTATTTTAGAATTTAATTTTACGTGAGAGATTAAAAATACTACTACAAATAATAATAATAATAATAGCATAGTAATTCAATTAAGCGTATTGACTTGAACATACACCATTGATTCCTGATTGAATAAAAAAAGTCAATGATTTAATGAATAGTAATACTTGCTAGTGCTTTATTATTGCCAGCGTCTTTTGCGTCTGAATTGATAGGTGGAGCTGCACCGTATACCCACTTATCTTTAGCCATTACTTATTTTATAGTTTTTCCGTATTTTCTTTTGTATGCTGAAGAGCATATCGATTAGGCTGTTTTCGTAATCTCTTTCTGCCCGACCCGACCTTTTTAGACTCCTTGAATCGGTAACCGATTATTTAGGATTTGGAATCTTAAATCTCAGTTTGAAGAATGCAAATCTTCTCTTATCGCAACGACGATGGTTGTTATAACGTCGAAAATTCTTTTGTATGAGAGTGCTTTTAACCGTAAGGTTTATAAACATGTTTTGGGTGAACTGTTTAAAAATTTATCGTTTTATTTTTCCTTTCCGTGATAAAAGAAAGTATATTAAAAATAAAAGTTAAAGATTTGAACGAAATAAAAAATGTTTCACGTAGCTTTAAGGGAAGTAGGAATTTTCGACAGGGAAAAACATGAAAATTTCCATTATTAAACTCATTGTAGATTCAAAATATTTTATGTACAGAAACTGCTCTTTTGTTATTTTTATGTTAGAGTAAAATTTTAATTTTTATTCTTAATATTATATTGAGAAAAATTATTGACAGATCCTTGAAATGACAAATTGTTCAGGAATTTAAGTTAACCTATTTTTGTTCTAACATTGTAAAAATATTTCATTCTAACATTAATTAAGATTATTCTAACATGCAAAGTTACTAAACTAAATTTGGAAATTTAATTCAGATAAGTGGGAATTCTTAAAAAATGTCACACATTTTTAAGCAAAATCAGGGTTTCAATAATTCATTTCATCTTTGAGATGAATTTAAATGAGTTCACTGAGTATATTTAAGGGAGCAACATTATGGATTAAAATTTAAGGTTTGTTTTGTGAATAGTAATTTGTAATAATAATAATAGAATTTTCAAAATATGTACTTAAATATTGGTAAAATTCATTTTGAGAAAAACAAAGAAATCTTGTGTGCACACCTCATGGCTCTCTTGCGCAGCCTATTAAATTATACTCATTTTTGCTGCATTTCATTTAAACTTATTTCCTCGAATTATAACTTGAGAAACCGATTCCTCAAGGCAAGTTGAAAACGACATAAAAAACTGTAAAGATTTTTTTTTTTTTTAACATACTAAATCAGTTAAAATAAAATTATATTCTGAGAATTATTTTTGTAAATGTGATTACTATTACGGTTAATGTTTCACTCTTTAATTATTTTTACCATGCTTTCCGAATATTTTTAGATTCTTACGCATTTTAATTTCATTATCAGTAATTGGACACTTTATAAGAACGGTTTAACCTAAAACTTTTTTCAAATGTTGTGCCTGTTTTGTTTCATGTTTTCTTGTTTACCTTGTTCTTTTTTACTGACACTTGTGTAACAAGTTTTATTCTGTAGGCCACATCATCAGATGATTCAAAATATCGTAGAAATTTATTTTCGATGTAACTAATACACTAATTACAATGTTTATTATTTAAAAGTGGGACATTACTTATGAAATTTTATATATTTGTTGTTCCTTGTGTTAACTAATTGCTGTTGTCTTCTGTCGCTTAATGTTACTTAACTGAACTATAATTGTTGAAAGCAGATTACATACTACTTGAAAAATGAGTAGTTTTCAGTTAAGATATTCTAAAATATGCTCTGATATCTCTCTACTTCATCAAGATTTGAAATAGTTTTAATCGATAGTATCAAATGTAATTTTTTTGTATCAGTCATCGATTCGCTGCTTGAAATAGTTTTAACGATAGTATCTTGCTTGAAATAGTTTTAATCGATAGTATCAAATGTAATTTTTTTGTATCAGTCATCGATTCGCTGCTTGAAATAGTTTTAATCGATAGTATCAAATGTAATTTTTTTGTATCAGTCATCGATTCGCTGCTTGAAATAGTTTTAATCGATAGTATCAAATGTAATTTTTTTGTATCAGTCATCGATTCGCTGCTTGAAATAGTTTTAATCGATAGTATCAAATGTAATTTTTTTGTATCAGTCATCGATTCGCTGCTTGAAATAGTTTTAATCGATAGTATCAAATGTAATTTTTTTGTATCAGTCATCGATTCGCTGCTTGAAATAGTTTTAATCGATAGTATCAAATGTAATTTTTTTGTATCAGTCATCGATTCGCTGCTTGAAATAGTTTTAATCGATAGTATCAAATGTAATTTTTTTGTATCAGTCATCGATTCGCTGCTTGAAATAGTTTTAATCGATAGTATCAAATGTAATTTTTTTGTATCAGTCATCGATTCGCTGCTTGAAATAGTTTTAATCGATAGTATCAAATGTAATTTTTTTGTATCAGTCATCGATTCGCTGCTTGAAATAGTTTTAATCGATAGTATCAAATGTAATTTTTTTGTATCAGTCATCGATTCGCTGCTTTTAGCTTTCCATAGTGTTTAAAAGGAAGAGTTAATGATTAGATATTTTTAAAAATTAAAATGTAAAAAAATAGGAGAAATTTATAAATATTACACTTATGCTCTTAAGTAAAAAATAATGCTCTTTCCCGCTTATAAAACTGAATTTTTTAACAATTGAATAAATTTGAGCTCGAAAGGAATTTCAATCAAATAAGAAATCGATTTTTAAATTATTTTAAAAGCTTTACAGTAAATTTGTGCATTATTTATATTATAGTATAAATAAATATTTACAAAATATGTTACCGTTTGAATAAATTAAAAAAAGGTAGTATCTGTCCAGAATTGCAATGTTTCTATAAAATTTTATCTCCCTCATACAATTTTATTTTGAATATAGACGGTACAGTATAGAAAAATGCAGTTAGAAATTCTACAGTGTTCTTCTCTGTAGGGTATTTGAAACGTATTTTATTTATCGCGTGTATGATAATAATAACACTTGCTTCAAAATAGTGTGAAAATGTAACTACCATAAACAAAAAGTCACCTGGGCTTTTAATTACCTTTAATTAAGAAAGCACAATTAAAAAGAAAAATAAAACATTACGCTTAAGGAGACGTAGAGTTTCATAAATAAATAAATCTCGGGGATACCTTGCTTAGTCCTTGATTCCAGTACACCGACTCTGACAGGCTATTGTTTTTTTGGCTGATGTTCTCCTCGACAGTCGCTAGGTGGCGCTCATTGAGCCGTGGGGTTACAAAATTAATTTTAAATGATTTGCTTTCTTTCGGTAACCAATAACCTTTATAAAAACGTAAACAAATACGTGACCTTTGCTGTTGAATGATCATCTTCATAGCGCATAGTAAAATTTCAGAATATCTTGGGAGTTTAATTAAAAATCTACTTTATTGAGCAAAAACCGTTTGTTCAGTTTTAATTTGGGTTATTTTATGTATTTGTAACATTTGTTTGTGTTATGACTTTCGTGCTGTAAAAATTCTTTATACACCAAATCAGTTAAAATAAAATTGTATCCTGAGAATCATTTCTGTAAATATCATTATTTTTACGGTTAATATCTAATTGTTTAATTATTTTACTCTGAAATTTTTCTAATGGCGGATTTTGATGGGAATGAAGACATTTGAGTTTTTCATTTGTGATATGTTAACAAGACATGTCGTAAATTTTCAGTTCCGTTCAAGAAAATTTTCAATTTTTGTTTTGTTAGGTATAGTATTATTAGCAGTATTAGTTAAACATCATACGCATAAAATTTGCAGATTTCATTAGGAATAATAGAAGTTATACAACTAGTTGCTTCCGGCTAAATTCGTTGAATTGTTTGTTGAGAGAAAGTTTGAAGTACGGCAGAATTCTGGTCACCTAATGTGTGTTAAGCTCGGAGTGATACATAGTTTCTCATAGATTTACGTACTTCCTGCTTAGAATTTAAACGAGTTTCAACTACTTCCTTATAATTCTTACAGGATTAGAAAATCATAAGATAGCTATTATTTGATAAAATACAAAATCTAAATCTATATATATATATATATATATATATATATATGGAAGAAATAAAACTGGTTCCAAGAAAAATCAAGTGAAAGTTTTATTTTTGTTCTGATGTGGATGATATGCCAATAACTTCCGGTATTCCTGTAAAAACGGCATACCAACTTTTGCAACTTTACAGGATATTGGTATAACTATTTGTTTTTATAGTTTTTAACGTATTTTAAGGTGTGATATGTAGCAGTTTGTTGTCGTAGAACTGAAGCCTTCAGAAGTTCGTATTATTAGGTCATGCGGCCAAAGTCACCTGAGTAAATTCATTTATCATTGTTTGAGTTTGATTGCTTGCATGATGAGATAACAACAGGTTACGACCACTAAAACTTTTATCTAGTTTTAATCTTTATCTTAAACAGCTGTCGATGGTATCGTATTTTAATGTATAAAAATCCTAATTCTATTAAAGATATAGTTACGGCAGAGTGTGTATTTAATTTCAGTTTTATATTTTGTCGCTTAACTATGGTAATTTATTCCAAAATTTCTTCGAATACGAAAATACGAAAGTTATATTTTTTTCAGTTCGCATAAATTTAAAATGTTTACAATTTGGGTGCGTGTATATAAAACGGAAATTATAGTCTGTTATTTTAATATAATCACTTCAGAGTATTTGTGACTGCACCCTATTAGCGATTGAATTTTTTGGTCATCATCGCACATCACTTATTTTCTTCACCTTGTAGCGTCATTAGGATATTTTTGAAAGCAGCAGAATGAAAAACGAGCAACGCCTTCGCCGGGAATCAAACCACGGACCTCTCGGTTACGCGTCCAGTGTGCTGACCAGTACACCACGAAGGCATGCGAAAAAGGCGGGAGAAATACCTTATATACTCTCCCCTTTAAAGGGCGACTGGGGATTAGGGGCCCCAATCGCCAAATCATGGCGGTGAAGAATCATTATCCACCACCTTTTAGTTCGGGCGCCACTTCTAGAGTCATTAGGATATTTTTGAAAGCAGAAGAATGAAAAATAAGCAACGCGTTCGCCGGGAATCGAACCACAGACCTCCCGGTTACGCGTCGAGTGTGCTGACCACTACACCACGAAGGCATGCGATCAAGGCGGAAGAAATACCTTATAACCTCATCTCGGACTGTAGTCAACCTTTTTCATTCGCGCTGTTTTTAGGAAGCGGAACATGATAAATGGAAATCAAATAGGAAAGAAGCAGTTAAGAGACTCAACCATCTGCCAATATTGTCGTTACCATGGTAACGAGACAAACCGAGTGGAAAAATGACCAAAAACGGATAATTCCTGTAGCTGAATTATTTAAATGTTCAATATCTAAATTATTTATTTTATTCTCTTTTTATTGAGGCATATCATTTAAAGTCTGGGCAAAATGTACATGACAAATTTCATCCTATGTAAAAGCCACACAGAGGTAGAAATTTTATGCCTAAGATAAACCTCAAAATTGCGCTTTTCAAGTACTTTTTTATCACTTTAACATTTTTATTTACTATATTTCATTTTTGTGCGCATTCTCATTGTTTTTTTATTTAAGGCAAGTGCCTCATTTGGCCTACTTCGGAAGGATTTTTTGACAGATCATTCACCATTGATGACCTAGTAATGATCATTAGCGTTCCCCAGTACTTTGAACCATCTAAAAAATATTGATATTTTTTCTCGGATTAATTTAAATTCTGCTGAACTTATGAGTAAGGGAGCAATACCGAAAAAAAAAAAAAAAAGATCTGAACGAGGCAACTGAAAAATGAATGAAAATTCTAGAAGTTTCCGGCAGAGTGGGCATCTTCGCCATTTTTCTTTTCATTTCATTTACCCAGTGCCATCTTACCGGGCCCGCTGGGCACATATCTGGGGCCCACGCTAATCTGTGTATGACAATTGACTTGGCATTCATAGGTTGTTGTAGAGTCCCAGAAGACTGGTTTGTCCAGGGTCCCATAATGCGGTTAAGCTGATTTCAATGGTCATTTTCTAACAGTCTTGTTTTTAATTTTCGACAAAGTTCAATACATATTATCAAATTAATTTTATTCCATGCCCGAATGGTTTTAAAGATACACCTGTACCTGAATGATTAAAACTATGAAACATTGATGTGCGCCAAGTAATTTGGTCCCACATATACTTTCCCGTGTATAATATAACTAGTCCGTTTCCCCAGAAACTCCTTATGACAGTATCACTACATGTCTCTAGATAAATACCAATTGCTTTTCCATAATTAAACAACAAAATCCATCTTTACTTATTAAGCAAGTAGGAACCGTTTATATGGAGATTTCTTGGTTTCTTTCGTCCATATGCAATATAAAATGTTGTTGAATCTTCAAAAATGTTCTGAGAAGATTAGTGAATAGTTTTATGTATTTTCTGTGAACAGTTAATTTATTTTGATCTAATTTGTATTAAAATTGTCTAAAGTAAGAATTAAGTTTCCGATTGATTTTGCTGTTGTAATCTTATTTTGTTTTCCTGTGATTAAAGTACTTAGCAGTCCTGTATATTTTTTGTTGTAAAATCTAATCACGTATTCGAAGTTTTAATTCGCTCTGATCTGACATTTAAACATCATGGATTAAAAAATAAATAAATAAAAATAATCAAAACTAGCGGAAGTACCCGACACCAATTACGTTAAATTAGGTTAAAATTAATTAAGTTAGAGTAATGTATGTGACAACAGAGAGAACGATACCGCTGTAATCCTTCTGGGTATTTATTTTCTAGTTTCTACTGTTTATATAAAAGGAAAGAATAATGTCTTTTATAACTGGTGATTTGTGTTCAGTTGATTAAATTCTTGCAGGAAAATTGCGTGGCCTTAAAATAAGACATATGTTGGCTTTTAAGATTTTGAGCGCAGAGGCAAGGTAAAATGTATTCATGAATTGTATTTGCATGCATTATCTTTCTCCAAATCAAAGTTAGTAGTAGAAGCAGTGATTCCGCATGGCGTTATTAGAATATGTGGAGAATTTGCTGCTTAATGTAAAGAAATAATAACTTGTTTTAGAATCAGAATTCATTGGAAGAAAGCTAAAAGTAAATATGCTAATTTTTCATTTAGAATAATTCGAACTGCGATGGAAATTTGATTGACTCTGATTTGAGCACGTTCTTCGAAAGTCTTGGAATTTAACAGGCTCACGTGTTTTTATTTAAGCTTGTCTTTATGGGTTGTAGAATAATAATTGTGTAGATTCGAAAAGTTTTTTTTTTCTGTGATTACCTGCTATGTGAAAATTAATTTTATTTAAAAAAGATTAGAATTTATTTATGATCCAGAAAGAAATGCTATTCACATTTATTTGGAAGTATGTTATTTGCATTTTCTTTGGTGATCACAATGCACATGCATCTAAAAGAACAGGCTCTTATTTGAACATCTGGTTATTTTCTTTACAGTGCAAGGTACTAATCGTGAATGTGTGTGGGAAGGATATAGAAAAAACCAAGAGAATATGTCGTAACATAGGGTGTATCGTAAAAGTTAGGAAATGAATTAGTTAGAATCAAATGATGGAAATCCAGCCTCTTGGCTGAACTGCTTTTAATCAGTATCTTTTATTTGCGTTGCGAGTGGCAGTTATAAGCACAATAAAGTGACTCAGAATATTTTGCCTTAATTACTCACTGTATAACAATAAAACTAACCACTGCGTTTGCGGTCTTCAGCAAGCGTATGGCAGATGAAAACTTTGCTTTCAGCCGAAGATTTTGTATTGGAGATAAATTAACTGTTATTCTAAACTGCATTTATAATTAATATCCTGCATTTGAATAAAGCTAACATCAATGGCCGAATGGTTAAGACCTTTGAATGCTAGAGTTAGGTTTGAGTTCTGTATCAGGCGAACGGGATGATTGGTTTTCGTCATCAGTGAAGTGAATACGAGTCAGTTTCCTTTAGAAAAGCAGAACCTCGAAGGCTATCTGCCTCGAGTGATTTGCCAGTGCGAGTGTTTTAATTCAAGTAAACAAAAAATTGTCCTGCATTTTCTTTACCTAAGAAAAAATACGGATGTCTGCTAGGATCCGCTGTTATATGTTCGACGTTTTAATCATTAAATCAGATACTATGATTATAAGTAAAGATATTCGGCTCATCATAAGAATAAGGAACCAGCGGGTAAAACAAATTGACTTTGCTAGTTCCGTATTAATAGAATATTCAGTTGCTCAGCATGTTGGACTGGATAATTCCCGATCGAAACATGGATTTTGTAAAACGTGTAAATGAAGTGTGTAATGTAGAAATGGGTAATTTATTTGGGGTAAAAAACCTTTATTAGCCCAAAGGGCATTAAATGCATGAATGGCTATTAAGTTCGTTTTGGAATTTTGTGGAGTTTCACTATAAACGGCGTTTCACTTTTCAAATTGTTGCGACCAAATATTAGAGCCTGCATTACATTTAAAAAAGTTAAGTAATGAAGAAACTGCATGAATGTATGTATGTTTCTCGCGCTGTGAAAAAACAATGTAGCTAAAGACATCATATTTTGAATAACGTAGTCCTCCATTCGAATACGGGCATCTGGAAGCCCGAATTTGGAATTAGTTTTATTATCTATTTCATATTTTCATATTTTGTAAAACTTTAACGAATTTTTTATTAACAAACTCAACGATTTTAAATGGAGCAATGGCAGCACTGTACGGGAGAAAGAAAAATAGCTCCAGCGCGTGAGACAGTGTATCGGAAATTCTGAAGATATGCTCGTTTTAAATTATTTTGTGATATTGCTGTTGAACTAAATTTTATGTTTTTAAGTGCGAAGAGCTGCATATTTAATAAATAAAGGTAACGCACAAAACGTTTAAAAAAAATCCTCTCTGCGCGTAATATCTTTTATTTTTCTTTAGTTATTTTAAACTGCTTTATCTGGAAAGCTGCATGGAGAACTGAATGTGCATAAAAAACATAAAAAATACATACTAGTGTAGCATTATGTAATATAAAGTTCGTGTACTCTTGTCTTTTAAAGTATTTTAGCATTTTGAACTCTGTCAAATATGAAGCTGTATCGAAGACTAGACTAATAATTTTAATTGTTTCAGAATTCAGCTGTATGATAATCTAAAATAATCTGTGTTTTCTCTTTGCATGTTCAGCAGTTGAACATGAAAGACTTCCATATCTTTAACGTCTGCATTTTGCGAATCTTTGTGTTAATAATGATTGCTATGTGTTGTGTGTTTCCATTCATCTCTTGATTCAATGAGGTCTTTTTTTTCAGCCTCTTGTCTAAATGGTTTAAAAAAAAATGCGGTCTTGGAGAACCAAAGACGTCATTATCAACTCAAATGAGTCTTTGAGAGTTCTTGAGAATGTTCTCATATTTTTTTAATATTTTTATTTGCCCTAATATTTTTGTTATTTTTTTTTATCGTATGTTCTTATTTTTTCTCCATCTCTTTGTATTTTTATTCAGTTTAAGAATGGATTTTCTTTTATCTTTTGATTTTAATATTTGAAGGATTTTTATTGATTTTTCTTTTTTTCTGACTTTTCATCTTGCTAATATCAAATTTCCTTTTCGACAATAATGATTTAACAGTATTTTTTAAGTGGGCAGTTTATACCAAATAGAGAAGGCAAAAATTTAGGAAATCAACATGCAAATTTCCCAGGAGATAACATTTTTATATGTAAACATTTCTTTGTAATAAATATATATTGCTAAAGAAATTCATGTAAAATAACATTAGCAAATCTCTCCCTTTCTCGCTAAGATATTTATAAATTTTTCTCTTCCCCCCTTTTCTTTTCTTCTTTGCCTTGTCTTTATCTTTTCTTTCTTTCTTTTTTTTCTGTTTAAAAGTAGGTTTGCTTCATCATCTTCACTGATGCAAAACGCCCGCCCACAGATGCGCGAAATGTGTCAGGACACTTAGCATTTACCGACCACGCTTTATTAATTTCCAGTCCTTCACATTTTCTTCAGTTGTTTTCTTTTGAACTGACGGGGTTAATGTCGTCAAAAAATAATACATATACGTATGTAAAAACTATATTATTTCCAGCAGTGTCTGGAAATAATTGCAGAGAGATAACTTGTATCCCATTTTGTGCTTTTATTTGCCGAAACTTAAGCTACATTTTTTTTTCGGCGATAAAGCGGACTATTTTAAATGTGCTTTTTTAGTTGTTATAAATTTATGAACTTCCTCATTGTAACTATAATTTCCATTTGCTAATTATATGCAGAGGTGGGGGTGCTTAAATTTCTCAAAGCTCTAATTCTTAATTTTTTTATTTTTTTCCCCTTTTCCTGCCGTAAGTTCTCATTTTATATTTTGTCTGATAGCTTGATTTTTGTGATGCCAGAATTTATTTTTTCTTATAAACTGTATAGATTTATTTAAATTCGGTTATTTTCATAAGTCTTAATGTAAAACTTTTTTACGGGTCGTTCATTTTCTCCAGCGCTGTCAGTTAAATCGTTTCTGAATCTCAATGTAAATACTGCATAGTTTATTTATTTTTTCTTAACCCAGAAGGGTTATTAGTCTCAAAACGGCATTTTGTGGCTTTTCACTACAAACGGCGAATCACTTTTTAAATTGTTACCACCAAATATTATCGCCCTGTATTATATTTAAAGGAATTAAATAATGAAGAATCTGTATGAATGCATGTCTATTTCTCGCATCTTGAAAAAACGACGAGTACCTACAGCCATCATTTTTTGAAAAATGTAGTCCTCCACCCGAATATCAGCACCTGGAAGCTCGAATTCGGAATTTCGATTTTGTTTTATTGTGTCTTTCATATTTTGTAAAACATTAACGTATTTTTTATTAACAAGCTCAACGATTTCAAAATTAGTAATGGCAACACTTTACGGGAAAAAGCATGTTTATCCATGTTTTAAATTCTAAAGATATGCTGTTTTTAAATATTTTGTGGTATTGCATTTGAATTGAATTTTATGTGGTTTAAGTGCGAAGAACGTGATATTTAATTAATAAAGGTAACACACGAAACGTTAAAAAAAAGCCTCTTTGGGCGTAATATAAAATCTGAAAGCTTTCAGAGTTTTTTTTTAATGTTTAAATTTCCTTTTATATTGCTTTACAATAAAAAAATGTACTTTTTTTTAATTGAGGATTATATTCAAAATAAAACATCATTTCCACAATTAGGCTGACCGTTACTTGTTCATTGAGTATTGGTGACTGTTATGTTTTACAGATGATGACTGCACAATTTTCAGCATTCATCTACGCTATCTGGTTTGCAAGGCAGGGATGAAAGTTAGATTTATTATTTAAATTCCATAGAAATTCCACTCCTACAGTAGTCTATTTTGCGTCTGATGAAGCTAACACTATTATACCTATTAGAAATGCGTACTACATCCAGTCGCAAATGCGTTTATCTCTCCCTCCCCCAGTATATATAGATCATAATCTCCCTTTCATCGGGGAATAATTTGTGTTTGAAAGTATTGTTTAACTGTAATATTCCTTCTGGCAATTGTTTCCATCCCTGCATTTGTGCGTGATCAGGAAATATATAAGTGGCCCTTCCTGTTGTCGGAAGAAATGCATGTCCCTCAGTAAGATTTTTGCTCGAACTAATTGCTCTCTGTTTTTCTTCTTGATGAAATTTGTTTCTTTATACACACCGCGATTGATACCCAAATGATATCTTAATTGAATAACATCGATTAAAATAACCAACAGATGGATTACGTGTTCCTTCAGTCATTCAGCTGACGTCGGTGATTTTTCTAGTCTAATTAATTTTTAAGGGTTGATTTTACATAAAATAATTTACATATCTGTATGTTTTTATTTTCTTTATATAATGTATATATATTTACATGTTTGTATATATTTACATATTTATGCGTGTAATGATATAAATGTACAAAAATAATAAATACTAATGGAATTTAATTTGCATTTTTCAGCAAAAAGGAGAGAAATGTATTTAAACACTCACTTCTAAAAATTAAGCACGAAGATGTAAAATGCAAAAAAATAAAAAGTACTGCCTTCATTGACACAAAATTCGGCAGGAAAGTAGCATATATATTTAAGCATAAAACAAAATCAATAATTATATACAGAAATGAAAACAATATTAAAGTTTTTTAAGTTATCAGATAAGGAGATACTGGAGACTTAAACAAAATTATATATAAAGTGAAAATAAACAGCATAAAATGAAAAAAAGGACAGTAATAGTAAGGGGTTATTAATAGGGTATGTGATCCCCTCCCATCTGTATACAAAGTTTACACCTTGTGACCCTGTTTTCAATTAGGTGGTCAACCACCGCAGAATTAAGCAATCACCATTCTTCTTGTAAAGCAATTTCCAGCTCAATAAGAGTGGCTGGAAGTGGGAAACGTGAAGATACAGCACGGTCGAGAGCATCCCAAAGATTTTCAATGGGATTAAGGTCGGGCGAATATACTGGCCACGCCATACGCGCAATCCCTTCACTCTTCAGGTAGTCATCGACGATGTCAGCTCTATGAGGACGTGCGTTATCGTCCATTAAAACAAAAGTAGAGCCAATTGCTGCAGCGTACAATCTCACAATGGGTTCTAGGACTTCATCTCGATACCGGACAGCCGTCAAAGAACCCCGTTTAAAGATGTGCAGATCGGTGCGGTATCCTAATGAAATCCCTGCCCACACCATAATGCTTCAGCCTCGGAATGCGTGATGTTAAGTGATGTTTTGGGACTGATTGCGTGTTCGTTGTTCACGCCATATCCTTACACGTTTGTCATCTGGTTCCAGAGCAAATCTTGACTCATCGGTAAACATGACATTGCCCCAGTCAGACACATTCAATTGACATGTTCCCGGCACCACTGTAATCTTGCCCCTCCTGATTGGACAGATAGAGGAACACAAACTCGAGGTACCCGGGTGTACAATCCACTCATATGTAATCTTCGGCGTACAGTAGGTGCAAATATCGCCTTACCAATGGACGCTGTAACCATAGATGCCACACGTGTGGAGGTCGCTCTGCGATTCCGCTTGGCTACAGTAGCAATATATCGATCTTCCCCGGGTGTTGTAACCCTTGGGCGACTGGCTACGGGCCTTCGGCCAATTATCTATGTGGTTTGGAATTGTTTCCATAAACGTGAAATTACAGAATGATGAACGCCGAAGAAAAGAGCAACATATGTGATCGACTGTCCTGCTTCAATGCGCCCCACAGCACGCCAGGGCTCAGAATCTTCCATTCGTCTTCTAGAAGTCATAGAAACACGTATGTCTTGAAAACAATTTGTACGAAAATTTTAAACACCTTATATCAGCACTTACAATCAACTTCTGTAACCCTTCATAAAGCTGGCTTCTTATAAGACTTGGCTTCCGAAAATTTGAACTTAGTTATTTAAAAGCAATAAAATAACTACTGAACTTAGTTATTTAAAAGCAATAAACAAGTTCTTAAGAATATTTTTCTACTTTTTAATGTGATTGATTCAAATAAACATGGATTAATATCATCAGGTGTCTAGTTTGAAATATTCAGTATTTTTATGAAATTACACTATTTGACTCATTGAAATTATCATATACTTTTTCTTTTTTATAATAATTATTTCGGGCGGCTGGCCGCGCAACTGGCTAGTTTTTAAAGAAATAATATAGCGAATATGTATGGCAACCTCTCTCTATCGGGAATTCTAAAGTTATGCTGTTTTTAAATATTTTGTGATTTTTGCTGTTGAGTTGAATTTCATGTGACGTAAGTGCAACTAACGTGATATTTAATAAAGTTAATATAGTAGATGTGAAGAACAATAATAATAATAAAGTTTTTTAAGCAATCTTACTAAGAAAACTGAACGTATGAAATATGACGTACTGAAAAAAAGCTTAAAAATTAGAAAAAGTTACGCCACGCTGAACATTATATCTGGAATTCTAAATAACTGTTGCTATGCTGCTATTAAAAAATTTGTGGTTTTGCTGTTAAATTTTCTGTGGCGCGAATGCGAAGAAAATGGTGTTTAATAATAAACCTAAAAAGGAGGAAAATGGTTAGCTGGAGTGAGTGCAAGAACAGACTTGTAGACTATGAGCTCAGTGAGAGCGTAAAAATCCTTAACAAACCCTTTTGGGGGATCGTTAAAATCTAAAGCCCTTTCAGATTTTTGTTTTTAATTAAAATGGCTTTTTGATAACAGTATTCTTTCGTAAGCGCTACTTAATGACTAGAAATACATTAAGATAATTTATCTTACTTAATTTTTAGTGTTAAAAGAAAACACTTGCGTAATTTTACTTCAGAATGCGATATTTAGGTCATTTATTTTCTTGCAAAACACTTTCAATATCTCACGCTTTTGTATGTGAGGTATCTTATATACAAGCCTTTTCTCTTTTGTGAAACAATCTCAAAAAATGCAAAATCTATCTTTATATGTTTTTACGATCCAGTATTTGGGCCAATATGGTAGGTAGGTTGTTCCTCATGAAAAGACGACTGTATGTTGTACTTATTACTCACTAGCTGTACCCGCCCGGCGTTGCCCGTGCATTTAGAAAATGCAGATAAGTGAATAGCGCAGGAATAGTAGTGTAGGACATGTAGACTGTCTCTCTCTCTTCCCCCCCCCACACACAACATTCCCCGTCGATAAAAAGGAACAATATATCCTAACCATGAGCCATCTGTTAAAAAATTAGTTTAAATGAGAACAGACCTCATATTAGCACATGCTAGGAAACCGTAGTCATGTGGTTATAATCATTGGTCTGAAGTTTAAAGAAAAGTAAAACATAAAAAATTCAAAATCAAAGATAGGAAAGAGTTGAAAGGGAAAGATAGAGAGTACAGTACAGAAAAAATAAAAAGTAACGAAAACATGGATGAAATAAAACATCCTGCTTACAGGAAATTTGGAGTTGAGAACCAATTAAATTTTTAATTTAAGTGTAAGTTAAACTTAGATGACAATGAATTAGAAGAGGAGAGTGTTTGTGTATGTTTGTGGAGCTCGGGCTGGGGTCGCAAGGGCCCCTGACCGATTAATGTCTGTTGGTACTGCAGCACTGGGAAGCAGCACCATTCGGATTATTGCTCATGCTCTCAAGAGAGCACTAAACAATAACATCATCATTTAAAGCATGACAGTCAGAGTTAGTTTGGGAGAGTGGAGAGTGGCAATAATTTTTCTTTAGATTGTCCTTTTCGTTAGAGAGCCTCGGGATAAACTATATTTAATGTTCTTCCATTCGGAGCTAAGATGTGTAGATTATCGGCATTACCAACTCTTGAACAACCCACGTACAGTTGACCATGGGAGAAACACGGCTTACGGAGGTCGAGCCCTACAACTTTGAGAGATTGTCCTTGTGCCTTATTAATGCTCATCGCGAAACTCAAACGAACAGGGAATTGTAGACGCTTAAACTGAAACGGGAGATCGGAAGGGATTATAGGAATTCTTGAAATAAACACATCTTCGCCTGCAGCATGTCCGGTCATGATGGTGGAATTGTTATAAATCGATTTAATAAGTTGAAAATAAATGATAGCAACAAATCACAATAATAGCAACACAATAATGCAAATTAAGAAACAAAAACTGAAGAACAAAAACTTTATAAAAAATAATTTTTTTAAAATTTTTCTAATTCAAAAATCGAAAATCGGGCTTCGAGGTCTGGTGGCCAGCCCCTTTGTGCTTCCGTGTAAAAAATTCCAGGTCCCTGCGTGCGATAGATTTGGCTGGAGAGCTCGGTCAGACAAATGGACAGACAGACAGACAGACACATTACACTTGCTTTTATTATTATAGATAATATCTAATACAGTTTCAATAGAAACCACTCCTCGCTTTAAAAATAGGAACAAAAATGAAACACAAATATTATTCTTAATAATTTTATTTTACTGTCATGTAGAACAATGTTATTCATTTTATCATGATTTTGTTTAAAAGTAACTTCGCTCTAACACTGGCTGGCACGACATGTAAGCTTCAGAATCATCCACAAGGTCTGCAGAGAGTTCTTCAACTGTTTGTGAACTATGTTCGAAAACTTCATCTGTTAGTTATTCCGTAAAAAAATAATCGTAAATGGAGAGACTGGCTGAGTAAGCCGGCCTTGCTTTCTTAATATGTTATGAAATGAAACCTTCTGGAAACTTGCAAAACAACAATGGTTTCAACTTTTCAACTGCCGGCAATTAAGAATGTCATTTGATTTTTATTCTTTAATTTTTATCTTTTACCCGAGACAAAGGAAAAAAAAAATAAAATTCTAAACTTCATACAGGGGGCGTTTGAAAAATGAAAGTTGCAAATAACAGACAAATTCTGTGCATCTTCAATATCTTAGAAAAAGAACATGAATTAACACATTTCACACAAATATTCAAACATAAAAAATTTTGGAATTTCTGCTAGTATTTAAACTTAATCAAAATCTTTGCTAAGAGCAATTACTGTCCTAAAATTTCTGAATCTTTTTCTTAATTTTACTCAAACTTATGTATAAGGCTGAACATAGATTTTAATTTTAATGTTTGTAATTTGTCTTAAGTTTAATTTTTAAGTTTATTGGAATGTTTGGCGAAAAATTAAAATATTTAATATGCTATAGTAAATTGTAATTTTGTGTAATTGTCTAAAAAAGCGTTGAAGAGAAATCGTTATATTAAAATTCGCAAGCATCAATCTGAAAAGAACTGGAAATGTAAACTATTCTTGAATAGATAGCTTAATATTTCGTTGAGTACTTCATGTTTTACTAGATCCAGCATTAAAATAGAAGATAATAGTTATGACTCTAAAAAGTCTGAAGTGATTATATAAAGGAATCCTGTCCTCTTTCCTCCAAACATTCGGATAGCTTGAAAACACGTAACGCCTAAAAAACTATTTGAGTAACATTGTCAAAGCTAGATATTTTATTTAAACTGCAAACTTTATAGAACAATTAATGTTGTGAACTCTTTAAAATTTGCGAGTAGTTTCCTGAAGTTACTTGGACTAAAATTTAATTTAGCTGCAATAAAATCGATGTAGTTAATGTCAGATAATCACGAAATTATGTTAAGAAAATTCTGTGACGAAATTCATTGTGTTAATATTTCTTTAGCTTTTAAAAGTCCTAATTTACTGCTTAGACTGATACAGTCGTGTGATACTGATTATTTTGCTCCGCTTATTCGTTTATTTATCACTAACAAAGTACAGTGAAATTTTTACACCGGTACTTTCATTCTGTTTGAAATTTATGATCATTCGGTATTATGGATGTATTCCCCGAAGTATGCGTTACAAAATATATTATCTTCACTTAATAAAGAAACCTCTTCAAAACTCCATTAAAATAGGGTTAAAATGGAAAATTCTTCCTAATAAATTCCACCATCTGTATGTGCCCTAAGATAAATTTACCCCCTTCGATATACAAGAAAGAAACTTTCTATTAGCTAAAGACTTTCTGAATAGATAAATTAGACATCAGATATAAAATTCTAAATGACGCGGAACTTATACGGAGTCGTCAAGTGTAACAGACTGTGATGCAAACATAAATTAATCCAGAGAATTCGCTTTAAATTCTGTCGTTCATCGAGGATAACGAGGACAACGGAGAAGCTACAGACGATTTTTCACATTACGCATTCTTTTAAGCTGCTTTTCGTTTGAAGGAATTTTGCTAAAATATATTTTAATAAAATTTAACGATATTTGAATTTATATAGAAGTAATATTATAATAATAAGTTTCGGTTAACAAAGATTTTGAAAAGAAAAAGTTACAGCGCTCTGAATTATTGTAAAAATGGAACATCCATAAAATTTCAAA
>KK118803.1:664963-687414 GCA_000611955.2 Stegodyphus mimosarum | reverse complement strand
AAGGCCTTCCTGCCATTAGGCAGATATCCTTCGAGCGATTCTTCTTACGTTCTCCAGCCCATTTCTGGCAAAGGCTGTCTCAATCAGCTTCAGCCATTTTGACTCCTTCAATGCCATTGTCCTCCACTGAGATTTCCTAATATGCAATTTTTTACATGGCGAGACTGTCGGCCTCACGCCCAGTGCATTGCAAGCAGGCTACCCAGCTATACCCCCGAACTCTGGGTACCAATTTCAGTCGCCTTTACGACACGTATAGACTACGTTGGGACTATTCTTTCTCACCCGATTACCACAAGGGTGTTCGTATGATTAGACGCAGTCAAATAACTTCTAACCTGGATAATAGTTTAATTTTTTTAATTGGCATCTGTGATTCTGAAATGATGAGATATATAAATTATAAATATTTCATTTCTTAATGATAAAAGATTTTAGCAAATGAAGTTGAGTTAGAAATTTCAAAATTCAACCCCTCATTTCAAGCAAAGTATATTTCAGCAAGTATGAATTTAAATATTAGTTGTGAAGTAATACATCTGAAGTGAACTTAAGTAATCATAAAATAGTTCATAATAATGGGCAATAAGTTACTAATAGTTGTGCTAGTTGAATATGAAGGTTATCTCTGCCTAAAAGGAAGGATGCTTTCATGGAGTCCATGAGACCTACTCGTATCGACGTTTCACATGGGAAAAACCACGAAAAGCAACAATGTAGCTATCCCGTTTCCCTGCCACAGAACTCCTAACATTCTACGATCTTAACCCCTTGGCCATTGGTGGGATAAATGCAGAACAGTAATTTAATTATAAATGCAGTTTAAAATAAGAGTTAATTTACATCCAATAGTAAGGAAACTTCGGATGATAGAAAAATAACACCACTACGATTTAACATGTTTGGTAGAATTTAGCGAGTGCTGCATTATCCGTGATCGAACAGTAAATGCAAACTTTTCTTACAAGTTTCATTTAAGGGAAGGTCACCTGCATTTGTACCTTATGTTCTCCAAGGGGATAATTAATGGATTTTTACCAAAGCTAATAATAAACTGTCAGTGATTGTGAAAAGAAAAGTATCTAGGAATATTTTAGTAGAATATATAATTCTGGAACATAAAAAAAAGAAATAAACTACATCAATATTCTTACCCTTTTTACTTCCTTCTACGATTTAAAGAAAGTATAGTAATTGCGAAAAATTTTAATTTATCATATTTTAATTTAATTATCATATTTCAATTTCAATTATCATATTTCAATTTCAATTATCATATTTCAATTTCAATTATCATATTTCAACGGAAGTATCCATTTTTACTATTTTTTTGCGTGATGTCTGTACCTAATAACAGACTACGACAGAATAAAAGGCTTTTTTTTTATTTTCAAAATAGATTGCAAAATGGATTCAAAAAGGATTTTTCGTAACGTTTGCACTTGCGTAACTACGTACGTCTGTATCTCGCATAACTCAAAAACGATTAGTCGTAGAGTATTGAAATTCTGTATATGGGACTGCTGTAATATCTAAGTCGTGCACCTCCCGTTTTTAATATAATCGGCAATAGCAAAGGTTGACTAATTTTTTACTGTAATCGGCCAAATATATATACTATATATGGATGTACCCACGTACCTTATTCGGTTTAAAAGTTTTTACCGATAATTTATTTTCACTGTCTTTGGTCGCAGTCATATACTTCCAATTGTAAAAATGTTTTAAAAGACGAAAGTATTCATATTTTGGCAATGTTAAATTTAAAAAAAAAAAATTTTGGGAAAATAATGAAATTTAACTTTTACTGCGATCTCCTGGTTCATATACCTGTTATTTGGGAAAATTTTATACTCGTTATGAAAAAATAAATTTATATGAAGTTTCACTCCGTCCGACAAAAATTGACCGGGATATTTAATTTTAAAATTTGCAGTTTTTTGATGACATTTTCAGCTTGCCTTCGGGGATCGGTTAATTAAGTTAGAAAGAATAATTTGAAGAAAAAAATCTAAATGAAGTGCAACAAAGAATGTGTGTAATTTCATAGGCCGTACAAGGAAGTCGTTATTACTCTTTTACTGGAATGGTGGCCATCAAAAATCTTGTTTTTGATGGAGGCGCAGTTTAGCGAACCTTCATCGAATTATAATTTCTGTTTGGAAACACTGATTGGGATATGAAGTTGTTATTTGTTATCATTAAAGAAAAACACGACTTTATTTTTTTAAGTAATCTGTCATCTGCAAGAGACGTCATTCTACACTGCTGGCCACCCAAATTGCAACACCAAGAAAGACAAGAGATATCACAACAAAATTTATTTAGTTGATAACATGTTGACCAAGTATCAAATGATTAAATTTATGGACTTCTGTGAAGTGTGGTTCCTTCCAGAATCAGTAGCCAGAGTAGCCGCCATTGTTGGAGATCACCGCTGCCATACGCCTCGGCATCGATTCAAAGAGACTTTGGATGTGTTCTTGGGGTACAAGAGACCACGCAGCTTCCACACGTTGCCAAACTTGATCTGGTGTGGCAGCTTGGGATGTAATCTGGGTCAATCGTTCAGCAACTATGGACCACATGTTTTCTATCGGCGAAAGGTCCGGAGAGCGAGCCGGCCAGGGAAGCAATTCAATCTGGCGATTGACGAAAAACCCTTGGACAATGCGTGCCACTTGTGGTCGCGCATTATCCTGTTGAAATATGGCTGTGGGTAAGCTCTAAAGGTAAGGAAGGACCACTGGCTTCAACACCTCGGAGATGTAGCGCTGGCTGTTTAAAGTACCGGCAATGCGTACTAGAGGAGTGCGAGAGTGATATCCAATACCGCCCCATACCATAATACCCGGTGCAGGACCAGTGTGGCGGTGCATAACGCAGCTGTTCAGCATTCACTCTTCACGTTGTCTCCAGACTCGAATCCGACCATCGTGGTGTTGCAGACAGAAGCATGACTCGTCAGTAAAGACAATTTCATTCCATTCTGCCGCACACATGCTTCTTTCTTCGCACCATTGGCGGCGGAGACGTCTGTGGTTCTACGTCAAGGGTAGACGAAGCAATGGACGTCTTGCGGACAGACCACTCTGCTGTAAACGGCGTCGAATGGTACGCGCAGACACTGAATGATGCGTTCCAACTGAATGTGCTGTGCTATGCTTCGTGATGTGACTGAGCGATCCGTCACTGCCATGCGCACAATGTTCCTGTCATCACGTGAAGTGGTGCACTGAGGTGGATGCGATCGAACACGTCGGTCCGCTGTACCCTCCTGCATCCAATGGTCACATATCCGCATTACAGTTGTTTGGTTTCGTCTAACACGACTATCGATTACCCTGAAAGATAATCCACACTCTCGGTAGGCCACAATCCTTCCTCTGTCTAACTAGGATACTTGATCAAACGATGATCGCTGTTTGCTACGAGGCATAATTGATAGTTTTTTTGAAAAAACCACAAGAAAAACACAATTGCCGAACTTGAAATCGTCGAAAACTCCAAGCCTTAAATAGCGCTTTGAAGTGGCGCCACAGGCGCGCGTGATGTGCGTCTCCACTGAAATTCTAATCATTTGCATATCTCACCTCCGCTAATGCATGTTGTAAATTTCATGTTATTTGCATGCTTCCTTCAGGGCGTTGCATTTGCGGTGGCCAGCAGTGTATTAACTCTTTAATTCTCTGACTGATCGCTTAACTATCTGATTTGCCTCGTATCCATCTTTTCTAACGGGCGAAAAGATTTTTTTTTGGGGGGGATCTGTTTTTTGGTTGCTTAAAGTATTAAATTTTTTATCCATTATAATTAATATCAATAAATCATAAACACTGTTTTGTTTGTCGTTAATCTATAATCCAAGCAGTGTTTCTAAAGGAACTGCAGATTTATTAAAAAATTTATGCTTTAATTTGTAATGCTTTATTATTTACGTTTTCTTTTCCATATTAAACTGCAATATTACATTTTGCGAATGGAATTTTTGTCTAATTAATTCAATTGGCAACTGCGGTCCCTGAATTTTTCGTTTGTAATAATGCAAGAAAATTCTGGAATACGAAAATCAATGATTATTAACTGTAGTCTGTCATTTATTATTTAAGATTTTCAGGATTTTCCCTTGTGGTTAAAATTAGTTATAACAAAATTAAATCGCAACAATTTTCATCGTTGTATTTTTATTGTAGTTTTAGATGGTACTTAGTTAATATGTATTGTAATATACAGTGGAATCAAGTATGCTTTTTAAGATATAGAATTTCCATAAATGACACTTTTTCTAATCGTGGAAAGTCAACCGTTAAAAACCCGTTTAACACGTTAAAATTCTTGCAAACTTGGCATAGCTTCTGTGTCTGACAGTTCACATACTACTTAACATAGGACATAAATTTAACATTAGCTTTTCTTACTCATCTTGTTAGTTTTGCTGTTAAGTTCTGACGTAGTCATTCTGGCGCTCTTTAAATAGTTTTCGTCTGGTGAGGAAATCGTCTTGTCGTTTTGGAGGCAGGTCGTCTTGTCGTTTCAGTGACATTCGAATTTTTCTAACCTCCCACCTATCGCAACGGATTGTGCGCTTTGTCTATTGTGGTGTGCGTTTGTATAAAGCTGTAGAATATTGTATGGTGAATGAATCGTAATTCATTTCATTAAATTAGAAAATTTAGCGATAAATAATTAGAATTTAATTTTGAATACCAAACAGTAAGAAGTATTACATCAGCAATGAAAATTCTCTATTTATGGTATTACTTTTTAGCTGTATTTTAATTTGATGTGAAAAATATTCTACATTGATATAGTTAGGACTAAGTTCATATGAGTAAGATACTGCGCGTAGGCATTAAAAACCATGAAATTCGTCCCCTCCTTACAAACTGTAACTGTACTCCTTACAAACTCCTTACAAACACGCGTATGTTCGAACATTACTGCAATTTTAAAATGTCTACACGGCAGCTAATATGGTTAACATTTTCGATACAAAACGTTAATTTTATTTTCTAAATGTCACACTAGAGATAACTTCAGCCCAAACCGCATTATTCAGACTCAAAGCCTGAACTCTGGCCCGAGCCAAGAGCTAACTCCAATGCGAAAGAAGCTGTGTTAGTTCTAGGTAATTAAATTAGTGTGTATTTAACTTATTTTGTTCATTTCGCCCTGCACTTTTCGAGAGTACATGTGTCCATAATGAGCAGACAAAATAAAAGTTTAGTGTACTGAAATCAGATTTTTCCTGGACAAAAACTTGCAATTTCCTTTTTAAAAAAGGTTCCATACTTTTGTAAATTTAGTACTAGAGGCGCTATTGGTCCCGATCCTCGATCTTTTTTGTTCGTATCGCTATTCCAGTTGTTTTCACCGAATATTATCGCTATGTATTATTTTTAAAATAATGTAGCGGATATAGCAACACTGCATCGAAAATTTTAAAGATATGCTGTTTTTAAATATTTTGCTCTTGAATTTTATGAGGCGTAAGTTCGAAGAGAGTGATGTTTAATAAGTTACGAAGACAAAAAGGTAATAATAAAATAGAAAAAAAAATGTGTAAGTCATCATGTTAAGAAAACTGAACACTGATATGATGAACTGAGACCGAAAAAAATGGGAAAATGTATGGTAACATTTAATACTGTAATCGGAATTCTAAAAATATGCTGCTGTTAAAAAATTTTGTGATTTTAGTGATGAATTTAATGTGGCGTAAGTATGAAACAAGCGATGTTTAATAATAAAGTTAAGATGGCAAAAAGAGTTGTGTTAGGAGTGTGTCCATGAACAGATTGGTAAACCGCGAACTCATCGAGAGTATAAAATATCGCAACAAATCCTCTGGTGCGACGCCAAAATCCAATTATTTCAGATTTTTTTTTTTTTTTTTTTTTTTTTTGTTTTCTTTTTTTTTACTCTTTTTTATTTTTTTAAATTTTTTTTTTTTTTTTTTTTTTTTTTGGTTCCTTTTTTTTCACTCTTATTAATTTATTCAAAATGATGTTCTATAAAATGATTATAATTTATTCAAATATGAATATATTTAAATAGACTTTAAGAGAATTGATTTAAAATGCTTAGTTCAGATAATAATAATTAAGACAATAAAATTAAACGCAAGACTGGGTGAATGGCAGCTTTTATCCTTTTGTTAAGAAGGATATTATTGCTAATTACATATAAATAATATGAATGTGTCTGGTTACATGTCTGAGAAATCAAAGAATCATAAAATATTTAATAATGATTATTTTATCTTTAATCATCGTATTTTATTTTCTTCGTACCGTTATAGACATAGCTAATTAACTTTTTTTTTAATCGCAAGCACTTCGCTTCTAATTATCTTCTAATGCAAAAGCTAGAGCAAAGAAAGTAAATGTGGTAAGGAAGAGATCATTTACTCTAGTAACTGATGCATTAAAATGTTTTTAATCAGCTTATTTCTACATTCTAAAATCCTGATTATTGCCTTGTTTATTATTAATCGCAAGATTTTTTTAAGATGTCACTAAACTTTTCTAATCACCAGGATTCGTCTCTTTAAACTAGATTTTCTGCTGCGAATTTTACAGAATGTTGTACTTTATATGGCTGGTAAAAATATGGAAATAAAATATGATGAAACTTCTGTGTTGCTTGCTGTTTCTGCTTGTCTGTCTGAAGATTGTCTCCTAGCAGTTTTAAATAACATGGGTCTGCTTTTTTTATAGCTTGTTCTAAGCATGATTAAAAATTCTAATATGGCTTAAGGACTTTTTTTTTAATTTTAAATTGTTATCAATATTAGATCACCTGTGTTTAAAAAAGAAAGCTCATTTCTTTGTTTACTGAGTCCTTCACCACAATAATTCTCTCTATCAATACAGAGAAATTTACTGATATATATAGATATAAATTCTAACTTTAATGTGCAGTAGTCCCTAGACTCTCTATTTTAATTTGGTTATTTCCTCTTTCTATCTTAAAAATAGTAAAATGCTCATAATAAACTCTATAAAATGCGTCATTTCGAAATTAATCACCGTCTCATGACTAAGATATTTACATTCTGTTCCAGTTAATAATATTAAAATACAGTTTATAAAATTAGTTTTGTAAAGCATTAATTGTAATGCGTGAGATTCTTTTTTTAAAAGTTTAAACAGTCTTCGCAAATATGTATATTACATTTAAAAGTAAATTCATTTTTACTCCCTTGTACAGTATTGTAGTCGCGAAAAATTTCGGGTATCTTTCAACGAAAATATCCATTTCAACCGCTCTCGAAACCATTTGAACTATATTTTTCCGTGACATATGTACGTGCTTACAGAATAAAGGACTGTTTTTCCCAAAAGATTGTAAAATGGGTTCAGAAGAGATTTATTTCTTGACATCTGTACGTACATATATACTTTGCATAACTCAAATGGATGTAAATTGTGCATTTTTTGCTTTAAAAAGGGATTGAATTATGTAGTGTTTATGTTTAAGGTTTTTATGACTCTGTGTGAAATTGTTGTAGAATTATCAACAACTTAAAATTCTAAGTGGCGAGTTAAGCCTAACGAATCGCCATTTGTTTACATTTGAACTTCAATTTAGAATAATGAATTCAGTTTCTGCACCTTCAATGTCTTTTTGCAGAGTGGGACCAAATGTAAACTTTTAGTTTTGTTCACTGAAAATTCTGCCTTCTTGTCCGCCGGCCGAATTATTGGTTTTTGCCTAGAAACTCTAATTCTAAAAATTGTTTTTTTTTAACTGTTTTAAATGTTGTTGGTGTTTTATGTTTTTCTGTATTTTACAATTTTTAATGAACATGTTTTGAGTTTTTATGTATTTTTGCTTTTTCGCGAAGTTAGAACTGAATTAATTGGAGAAATATATCTCTAATGAAATTCGGGGAAATACGTTTAAATAAAATGCAGCAAAATATGTTTATAATTTAACAGGCCATACAAGGCAGTCATGTGGTGTCCACATCAGATTTTTTTAAAAAAAATTAATGATAATTATAGCAGAATATGCATATTGGCTTTTGCACCGTGCAGCAAATAAATAGACTTTTTTAATGGGAAAAGTGAAGAACATGCACTAATGCATATTGCTGGAAATATGATCTTCCTATATCAAGAGAGGCAATAGCATAGTTAGGTAACGAAAGAAAGGACGTACTGAAGTCTGTTTTTGTGCTGTAAGAGTAATATCTTTCTTTGGATGTTTTCTGTGTTAGGGAAAATTTTTCATTAGAGAAATAGTTTTGGAATGAGAAATAGTCAAAAGAGGACAGTTCTGGAGAATGGCGGATATGATCGAGGGTATCATGCCGGAAATTGTTCTATACATATTTACCGGTGTGAAGGTTTGTTTACAGTAAGAGTTCAATGCGTTTGGAACTCGGACATAAATTAATGACGTAAAACTGAGCATTAAAAATCATCTGCTTAATGTCCTATAGTTAAAAATTATCTGCTTGACCTGAAAATAAATGGCTTTTTAAAATTTGGTGTAATAATATAGTTTTGACTAGTCAACTTTACAGAAATTTAAAAAGAAAGAAGAAAAGGGGCGTTGCAATCTTACACTTGCTATGCCCCTTTCGTTCATACACTATGTATATGTTATCTTGATTAATACTTTCTCAAAAAAAAGAATTTTTTTAAACTGGAGGGGGGGATTTCATAGTTTCAGATGGGATGCGATCAACCTTTTATTTACCTATTAAGTATTTAGTTTTAGTTTATGAATGTGAAACTATTACTTTTTTTTTGAAGTTTTGGTATTTATCAACCTCTTCTATAAATTTTGTTATTTAATTTATAAAATGTTAAAGAATAATTATATTAAATAAATGTTTATGTATTTTTCCACTTTTGAAAAGATGATGGAGATGGTCTAGCAATGATGAAAGGGGGAACAGGGAGCAAAAAAAGTTGAGAACTTGTGTTCTAGATTTTATATGCAAAGGAAGGGGAAATCTATTAAATGATTAGTTTTCATGTGCTCATGTATCTCATGGTGATCAATAACAATTATGTGTCTTTCTTTCCAGCGAAACCCCCAACTTACCAGAATCAACTCTGTCCACTTTTAATAGCGATGATGGAAATGACCATTGGCCAAAACAACAACCGCCGCATGCAGAAGACGGCGAACAACACACCGACCAGGCATCATCCCTGAATCATTCCGTCAGCAGTCACCATCCGTCTGCTCCTGCCGCCATGACGTCAGAGCATGTACCCCCCACATTGTCCACCACCCCACCAACCTCGATTCCTATTCCTGGAGGGGAGGGAGTTGGCGGGAGTACCTTTACGCTTTGCTCTTCATCCTCATCTTCGGGAACGGAGGACCTCCATCCTGCTGGAATTCAGGACTCTAAGAGACTACTATCCCCTAGCGGCGCACCTTGTTCCAAAGAAGATTTGGAGCTCTTGGCTCGGCTGGAGTTCCAGAATAAGTGAGTGTCATTTGAAACCAGCAATGTGTCACGTATCTGGTTCAGTCATTTTCCTTAGATACACTCTTTTCGCGCGCGTTATTTTACCAGCGCAACGCACTTCATCTTTTATTCAATAACTTTATAACGTATTCTGACCTCCCTCTTTTTTTTCTTCAACGCTCCTCTGATGGCAGCATTGCTCATCGTTTTTCAGAGTTCTCTTCTCCGAGTCTTCCCACTTAGCTACAGAATATTGCTTTTTGGAAATAGTAAGTTAAACTCCTCGAAATACATGGAGAGTAAAAAAATGAAACTTTCTAGGGTAAGAAATGAGGGAAGCGTTTTGCAGTTAATTATAAATGCAAGCTTTAAAATTTGAAATTCCTAGCATGACTCGAACTTTCTATCTTTTTAAATAAATCGAAATAAACAATACTTATAAATATTTTTGTAAGGCTGTGTTCGGTTTTAAGCTAAATGTTTCGTTGCGGTGGCAGGTAAAAAATGTAAAGTTTCAGTAGTTCTAATTTTATTATGTCATTCAGTAATATGTTTTTAAAGATAGGAAAACATATTCTATCAAGTTTCATATCTAATTTAAACATTACAAAATGCTTAATTTATATATGAAAATAACATTTACTTGTGAAATTGTCTTAGAAACTATAATTTTGTGGTGTTAAATGTGAATGACTGCTGCCTGAATCAGAAGTATGAGTTTGGTAATTTTTTTCCCTTTGTTAGCCCTAACATGTAACCGACTCTAGTAATTAGAAGTTAATCAGATTTAGCGTCCTATGTTGAGACAGAATAATATTTTGAAACTTCCTAAATCAAATTTGATTTTTTTAATTACTTTAATTTTTTTTTTAAATCTGTGCAAAAGAATTCTGGTGCACTCTTTTAATACTTATATCTAAATATTGCGCCAAAAAAGCATGTTTATTAAAATTTTAGTTCCCGAATTGAATAAACTATTTGCAGCTTTATAATTAAAATTGTTGCGTGAGCCATACAATTTTTCACATTTCATATTTGATTAAAAATCCCTTGTTTTATTAAATTAGAAGAAGTTAATTATATCTATTGTCGTACGTAAAACTTACCAGATGAAGTCACTTCCCTCCCTCCCACTGACTAGTATATAAATATGCAAGCCAATAATCTTTATCAGGGAAGCGAAATTGCTATTATTTTTAATAACCTTATTGCTTTTATTCAAATATATATTCTATACCAAGGTTTCAAGGTATTACATTTTATTCTTATTCTCCTAGAATGTTGTGCGAAGTAAAATAAACTTGTTTATCAAATCTAATTTTTATTTCTGATTTCATAATCACTTGTCTTAAGGAAATGTATTTAAAAAAATATTAATTTAAAATTCTATTGTAACAAGAGCATTCATCCATTTATGGATTCTACAGAATCCTCCTCACATTTATTGAACATATTTTTTTAATAAAACTGGTTTAACTGTCTGCATGGAAAACCTTATTTGCAAACTGTTTTTATATTGCTGACATTTGCGCACGGTTGCTGACTCTTGTTTTGAATGTGAATTCTTTTTTGAAATTTTTGTCTTGTTTGTCGATCCGTTATTCTGTCATAATGTTCACCATGGATGAAAGGAACGGCTATCCATGCTCTGGGTGTACTGTTTTGTGTCAGTTCAGGCATGTGAAGCTGGAGCTGGAAAGAGCTATTTAATACATGCAACGTATTGCGAATTAGGAAGCTTGCGCGGCGGCACAGATCAACCAACCGTAATCGAAGTAAAGCCCTGCAAAGGGGAAAAAGAAAATAGGAACAAGACAAACAAAAAATAATAAATAAAGGAGCAAAAATCCATGAAAAGAGCGCGCAAATGGGATCGTCAGAAAAAGGTTTTAGTTTTTCTGTTCTGCGCATAGCTGTGTCAAGAATCATTTCCCTGTTTCTTGCTTAGTTCAGTTAGCGAGCCAGTGCGCCGACTTCCTACACACAGACAGCTGCGAGGCTTCACTGCTGGCCTAAGCAGTTTTCATACTGCGCCGAGAATGAATGCGTAATCAATTACCAAGTCCATTTCTGTTGTGACTTTTTTTGTCCGATATTCCCTTGTCTTTGGATCTAGCGTTAAGTGACAATCCGATTGAATGGAGATTTCATCGTCCTGTTCGCCTTGACATAATATAAAGAAAGAAGAAGCCTCACGCGGGCTTCTCTAATGAATCAGCATCAAAGGCGGCATGGAGTGCCCTCTACTGAAGAAGAGAGGCAGAGGTGACGTATGCCTTGATTACTTTTGCTGTTGTTTATGGTTGGTGTCTTGTAACTTTTGGGAATTTATCGCGCTCGTAGGCCATTACCACTTTTATTCATTGAACGACTTCTTTGTTGTTAAGTCGTATCCTACTGCCTTTATCTGATTAAAGATTGATCGATCTGTCTTCAGCACCTTTACGTTCTCTTCCTTTTTAATAGTACTGCCTTCTAACTTTGCGTATTTTATCTGTACAATTTTCAGTCATGTATTTAATGTTACATTTCGTATTACAATATTATAATTCTGCGTATGGTTTAAAAATGACTGAAAGAAAAGATAAATGTTTTATCACTATTTTGTTTTTAGTTCCGAAATTAATTTTTTTTTGTTGCATAAAAATACACAGCTTCCGTTTATAAAGTTCAATATGGCTTTGCACAGTTATGTCTGTGCATATCCGCACATATGTGCACAATTATGAGATACATTTTACTTGTAGTAAATATACAAATCCTGAAATATTTGCTAGAAGAAAAAGCTTAATGAAAATGAATGAAATAATTTTCTAGTGCAATAATTAGCAGAGAGGGCGTACCAATTTAAAACAAGTTAATGAGGATTTATGATTTAGTATGATTTAAGCCAGGAATTCCCACGCCTTTTCTTCACTCTTCTAGAAGAAAAACGGTTATCATCATCGATTCTCTTATGTTTTTTTTTTCGTATAATGTGCACCATACAACTGTTACAAATAATGTTACAAATAGTTCCACTTGGAAATAAGAATATGACTAAAAGTTTTGAAAAAAAATGGTTTATAGTTTTATAAGTTTTATTATTTTGTATTATTATTACTTTTAATTTTACAATTATAAACAAGTTTTCAGAAACAAAATCATAGATTTTAATTAATGTGAAGGATTCTTTTGATTGTAAAGATGCCATTTTTCTAATATTTACCATAAAATTGCTTAATGTAATTCTTATATCGCTTCGTTCAAAAATATTCAATTTGTTTCTTGTTTTTCGTAATAAATTGTTGGCTTGGCTGAAGCTTGCTTCCAGTAGGTAAGAAGACGGTAAAATCAGTAATGTTGTTTCAATAACAACTTTTATTTTGAGATATTTCACTCGGGTGACATTTAAATTTCAGAACTTATCCTACTTAGGTGTTTTGAATAAAGCTTGTGCTTAAAATCCTCTTTCGGTACAATCGACTCTTTTTACATCATTAATATCAAGATCAGATATTGCGCAGTCTTAGTCTTTCTTTTGCTTTCCTTTATTTTATATTATTTAGTTTTTGCATAGCTACGTGCTTTAGCTTTATACGTGAGTAAAACTATGTAATGCAACTTTACTACATGATTTAGTCTTATATCAATCAATAATTACCTATCAGTTTTATTAATAATTTTTTGTAATCAATGCCATCTTGATCACGCCGCTTCATATTCGGCTATTGATCGCAATCGACCCCTTGATACTCATCAATCCGCTTTAAAATTTCATTGAAGCACAAGGGTAATATCGACCCCTTTGGGAACCCCTAATTTAAGCTTAATAATAATAATAAAATTTTAAAAAAATTGGATGTGGACCTCACATGTACGGCCTATTAAATTATACACATTTTTTGCTGCGTTTGGTTTAAACTTATTTACTAGAATTTCATTAGAGCTATTTTTCTCATTCAGTTAAATTCAGTTCTCACTTCGCGAAAAGGTAAAAAAACTCTTAAAAATTATAAAATACGGAAGAACGCAAAACACTAAATACAGTGAAAAACCATTTAAAAAATGATTTTTACAACTTAAATTAGAGTTTATACAAGCAAATCGACCAAAGGACAGGAAGACAGATTTTTTGGTGCACAAAATTGGACGTTTACTTTCACTAAGGCCACTTGATTTTACTAAAGGTTCCACTCTGTAAAAAGACACTGAAGTTTGTGCACAAACTAACTTAATTCACTATTCTAAATGTAAAGAAATAGCTTAAAATGTAAACAAAGAGCGGTCTCGTTTAGGCTTAGTACCACTTAAGCAACTTAATTATCAACAGTTTAAAAGTTGTTTAAATGGTACTAAGCCTGACGAAGTCGCCATTTGTTTACATTTGAGCTTAAATTATCTAGTGGAATAGTTAATTCAGTTCAGTGTGTGCACCAATTTCAGTGTCTGTTTGCCGAGTAGGACCAAGTGTAAACTTTCAATTTTTTGAACCAAAAACTCTCGTGTTCCTACCCGCTGGCCGAATTGCTTGTTTTTGCGTAGAAACTCTCTTAATTTTAAGTGTAAAATTTGTTTTTAGCCCAGAAGGGCTATTAGTTTCGAAACAGCATTTTCCGTTGAATCTCTATGAACGGCTGTATCACTTTTCAAATTATTGCCACGAAATATTGTCGCCTTGTATTATATTTAAAGAAATTAAATAATGAAGAATCAGCATGAATCTATGAAAAGTATGTTTCTCCTATTGTAATAAACAGCGATACCTAGAGCCATCAAATTTTGAATAACATAATCCTCGATCCGAGTATGGGCACCTGGAAGCCCGAATTTCGAATTTATTTTATTATCTGTTTCATATTTAACGAATTTTTTTTATTAAGAAACTCAACGATTTCTAAGCGAGCAGTGACAACACTGAACAGGAATAAAACAGTTTTATATCCATCGCGCGAGACTGTCTATCAGAAATTCTAAAGGTATGCTGTTTTCAAATATTTTTAGCCCAAATGCTCTAGAAACGTGTATATACATGTGTAAATGAAAAAAAAAGAGGCAGTTTGGGCTAATATAAAATCTGAAAGCTTTCAGATTTTTTTTTAAACTGTATGTAGTGTTTTATGTTTTTCTTTATTTTGCAATTTGTAATGAAGATATTTTGAGTGTTTATGTATTTTTGCTTTGCCGCAAAGTGAGAAGTGAATTAATTGAAAGAGAAATATATCTCTAATGAAATTCGAGGAAATAATTTTAAATGAAATTCAGCAAAAAATGTATATATTTTAATATGCCATGCAAGGAAGTCATGTCAAATTTTTTGCGACTGAATTCCTGAAGATGAAATAGAGTTTTGTTGAATGTTGTGTTTAGACTATCTGATCTGATAAAGATGTTATACTAAGACAAATGATTAATGAAAATAAAAGTAATGTGAAATTTCAAATCTAACCTCAGAATTTGTATACATAAATTGCAGTCATTTCTTAGACGAAAAGAACTTAAGAAGTTAGAGAAGACATTAAAGAATGATAGCGACTAAAAGTCTTTGTTTTGCTGCAGCTACTTTCTAAGAATTTCGCGCACAATTGCAGCGTTTGACGAATTTTCCTCGTTAAAGTCTAGAAACCAAAAATGTGGCTGAAAATAATATCAGATTTGATATTCGTAATGTTTTTAACTTCCATAGATTTGTCGTCTTAATTGAAGGAATCTAGACTGGTACCAGTAATCTTCTTCTCGAAAATGTCATATCGGTATTTTCTTTGTCGTATCGGTCAGTATTCTGGAATGCACATTGCATATCAGTGTTCGTTGCACTCTGTATCTTGTAGCAAAACAAAAACAATACCAGTTTTTCTAAATAATGTTCTCGAATATGATAAGATTCATTCGAAAATGAAAAGACTGAAATATTCTTTCAAAATGGAGAAATAAACACACTTAGTGATAATATTTTATCTGATAAATACAAGAAAAGTATGTAAATTATTTCAAATATTCTGTTTTTTATACAATGTTGGATGAATTAAATTACGATTGTTCATACAGTGGAGCACCGTTTTTACGTCTCTCAAGGGACCATTCACAAACAACGTGTAAATGAGAAAGACGAATAAACGAAATTTTAACTGTGAAACATATATGTATAATAAATATTAAAAGTAACTTATTTAATTTTTTTTCTTTTCTTTATATATATATAGATATATGCATGTGGCTTGGTATGTACGGAATTAATTAGTAGACAGAAGAAACGAATGTACACTACGCAAAAAAAATGGGACAGTTGTATATCTCCCGTTCTACTGGGCCAATTGACGAAATTCAAATTGCATTTTACATCTCTCGAAAGCGCAACATAGGATATATATTAGATTTATATATAGTACTGTTTTAACGTACTCAAAATCTTTTTCTGAAATGATAGGCCAATTTTTTTGTATATTTCGATTCTACGACTCAAGGTATGCCTAACTATTAAATTTTGTACAATTTGGTGCGAAATTTACGGAGAAATTTAAAAATTGATCTTGGCGCATTTTTTTCACTTTGCGCCAAGAAGGATTCACTCGGCGTACTTCTTAATTTATAGCAACCTATTTCCTTTCTTTTTTATCATTGTCCATGAGCGGAAAAAAAGTCATCGTTCATACTTTCAATTAATTTTAACAGAGTTCGTAAAACACATTTACCTTATTTTCACTTATAATAAATACGCCAAACTTCAAAACGCGCCAAAATGCAAATTCACGTATGTCTTATAAATTCTCTCTAACTCTAATTTTTGCAGGTGCGCCTAGAAATATATCTACTTTAAGATGTTAAAAATTTTATAGGTTATAATACAAATTGTTTTTCGAAAAATTTATAAAAAATATTTAAAAATAGAAATTTTAAAAATAAATCGTAAAAAATTGGCCAATTTTATTTTGAATGAACCTAAATTTCGAAATATAGAAGGAAGAATCAGATAAGTTTAATAAAGAATGAGATAGTAATAAATATATATTAAGTTCAATTAACGTTGAGGAGCTAAAATTCTGAGAGCTAATTTTTTTAAAAACTATTCGTGCGATTTTTACAACGAAACTTGGCAGTTTTTGAGTCGTAGAATCATAATATGGAAAAAAATTGGCATGTCATTTCAGAAAAAGTCCGATTTGTGTCAAAATACCTGTGTTAGAACAATGCTATATACTATAAGTCTAATACGTATCCCAAGTCACGCTTTCGAGACATGAAAAACGCAAGTTGAATTTCGTCAATCGGCCCAGTAGAACGGAAGATAATTTTAAAAAAATGACGTAAACGTAAAATTAAAAAACAAAATTCTTACCTTTATTTAAACTATCATCTTGAATAAGTAAAATTTCCCCCAAGAACATTTTAAAGCAAATTTTAAGTTTTTCTAAAGAAAGTGTTTATTTATTGTCACGTGTCTTTTGATTCTGAACCTTAAGCAAAGCTCTATGAATCAAATTCAGTTCTTCAAATGTCTTCTCGTTTATATTATTATACGCAAAGAGATTTCTGACGGTGTCAATGCAGTAGACACCGTTCTGAAAAAATAAAAGGTGGGATTATTTCTTCATTTCCGCTACTTAAATGTCCATCTAGTAAAATGTTTTCAATTAGTTCTTCAAATGAGCATAAGTCTGATGCATTATATTGGCATTACGGAGACCTCGATTGTAATGTTCCTCGATTGTAATTCCAGTACATTCTAATCTTCTTCATTCATAATCAAAATTTCATCATCATTTTCATCGTCAACGTTTTCACTTGACTCTGGGTTCCAAAATCCCCGTTTAATGCAGGAATCTTTTAATGGTTTTCGGTTTTACTTAAGTCTAGGCAAGTGAAATCATTTTCATAGCCTGAAGAATATTAAAATTTTTCTGTGTAGTTCCTGTAGTTATATTTCGAAGCGCTATTTGAATCAAGTTTTGCCTGTAGAACATTTTGAAATTCGTAATGACACAGAGATCTAAAGGTTGTACTACACTAGTGCAGTTTGACGAGAAGAAAACAACTGTCACATTTTGCAAGAAATCTGTCGTTTGAGGATAAGCGGTACTCTGATCCATAAAAAGTAAAATATTGCGGTTTCGTCTGCTCGTAGTTTTGTCTATTTTTCTCGACTTATTCAACATGTTTTGAAGCGCCTTGGTTTTTATGACTTTCATATAACTAAAAGAGTCATTTTCCATGCCATCAGCATTTGCACAAAGTAAAACAGTGAGACGTTCTTTACTTTGCTTAGCTCCATGACGCTAATCACCTTTGAAAGCTAGGGTTCTTGTCGGCTTAAGTTTTAAGAAAAGAGCAATTTCATCAACATTACAAATATATTTTAATTCGTATTCATCTATTTTGGTGGATGAATTTTTGCACCACTCTTCAAGAGACTCGGCAGGAACGCTTTTTGATTCTCCATTTACTATATGCCTTCAGAGTCCATGCCGCAGCTTAAATTTATGCAGTCGTCCATTTGAAAAGCAAGTTTTTTTCGCATTCAGTCGACATACTATTTCTTTTGACGTCTGGATTAACATGCGGCCATTCATTGGAATATTGGATGCATGACACTGAATGAAAAATTTTATCAAAATGGTTAGCGACCTCAAGAAATTTTCCATACTGAATACGCAATTTCTTTGAAGCGGATTGTCCACAGATTTGCGCTCTTTCTTCAACCTTTTTTTCTGTCATAGACAACCGTTTTTATGTTGCCACGGGAATATCCAGTTTCTTTGCTAACTAAATTTTTGTCAAACCAATATTCTTATCAAATTTTTAACGATTTAAATTTTAACTTAACGAGAGTGCCTTTCGCGACATTTTGTATCAGTTAATTCTCCCCCACCTAGTTTTATACGGTTATTTTCTCACTCCTTTCTGCACGTCTTCGTAGTGTAACGGTCGCGCATTTGGTGCGTATTCAAGAGGTCCAGATTCGAGCCCCCGACGAGAGCATTGCACAATTTTCATGTCTCCCTAATGACTCTATGACGTGCCCGAACTAAAAACGGTGGTGGAGGATGATTCGTCGTCACCAGTATTTGGCAATTGGGTCCCCTAATACTTAGCCGCCCTTTAAGGGGCAGTATATAAGGTATTATCTATCTCCTTTCTGCACACCTTCGTGGTGTAACGGCAGCACACTCGGCGCATATTCGAGAGGTCCAGGCTCAAGTCCCAGCGAGGGCATTGCTCATTTTTCTTGTTTCTTACTTAAAAAATCGTAATGACTTTACAGTTTATTTAACACGGCTTTTAGTTCCGAAAAAGAAGCCGTATTTGTTTTTCCCTTCAGGTATCTCCTCTGTTCATGAACCGATTTCCAACTCCTGTACCAAATTACTCTTGTACCTTTGCTTCCTTCTCCTTTCCCTGGGAAAAATAAACAATGGGCCTGGGAAACGTAAAACTAGTGCAGTAAGCAAAAGCGATGTATAACCGAAGTTATTCGGCGGATAAAAGAAATATTTTACTTTTAAAGTAAATAGGAGTGAATCGGGACTACGATGAAATGACATAGAAATGTAAAAGTCATATAAACGAGATATGTATTAAACGCTGCTGTAATGTTTAATTGCTATTTCCCGTTTTCAAATGTTCGCTTTAAAAGTATGAGAAAAGCGTTAACTTTTAAATTCCATTCTCCCGAGCAATGCAAATAAATTAATAACATTTCCTTTCTTTAAAGAATATTAAAATGCTTGTAATCGCCACGCAAAATATTGGAAAGAAAATTAATAGCCCTTTTTTCATTTTCAGAGGATATTAAAATACCTTTAATGGAAATTTTATTTCATTTTTTAGGCAGGAAATAATCTAATACGTTCATATAATTAGGACTTTCTTTTAGCAGCGGTAATAAGATTTTTTAATTTCTCATATAACGAATGCAGACAATAATAAAGCAAAAACTTTTCGAGAGAAGAAACTAAGTTAGGAAAATGTAAAGAAAATCAATGTATTATAGATCAAATTTAATGTTATAAATATTATGCAAGTAAATATTTTAAATTTTGGAACAGATAAATTCTCTAAACTGAGCTGTACTTGTAGTTTAATTTGCATTATATCTTAAGTTAATGAACTATTTTTTAATTTGCTCACATATCATCTGTAAATTATTATTATTATTATTTATTGCTACTATATTATTTCAAAGACTGCAACATTCTCGTTACATGATAAAATGTTTTCGTAACAGTTTTATTGCATATTAAAGGAATGAGAATTTTAAAGCTTCAATTATATATCTTGAGTGCTAATCTACCATACAGAATGAAAAACATTAGAGGTAAACTACACAGTAAGCAAGAGTAGAAATTAAAAGGACATTTCCTATGACAGTTTAACAGCGTGCTTTACATAATTTACTTGATTTAGTAAATTAATATTTTTTGGGGATATAAGGCCAGTTTGTGGTACGCGTGTCTAAAACTACAAAACACTTAATTCTATTTTATCACAGTGCATTCCAGTTCAGGTTCCGTTTCAGATGTTGCTCTGTTGCTGGACCTACCAGTGGCGGAGTGGTCAAGACCGCTGAACATTGATCCAGATTCTAACTTCTGCAAACGGGTTGGTTGTATAGGTGTTTTTGTGGTTTTGCCCGTGTGTAACGTGGATACGTGCCAGTTTCACTCAGAGAGCCTTCCTTGAAATCATCTATTTTCTTAGACAGATAGCTTTTGCGTGTTTTACCGTATTTGAATAGCCTAGTCTAGCCTCTTCAGCCGCTGGTAATTGCCGCTAATAATGCGGGTATCGTAGTTTGCTGTGTAACATTACGTATGGTCCAGGTTTTCATTAGAACGTTTTTCACGAAAGACATGTTTGCCTTAGTGTGCATTATCGTAATTTCCAATCTAGTCATTGGAATTTGCATGAAATGTTTCACGTCAACCACTTTTGAAAGTAACCAGTACTTCTGAGCGTGTAATTAAATAACGGTATTGAACATCACTCATCTTCTCCATTTCTCTTGTTACATCTCCAGAATGTAAAATCATTAGGAATCTTTATTTTCTTAGAAAGGTTTCATTACATAAAAGCTCAGTGGTAGCTGCCCAACCGGTGTATTGGTTAGCGTAGCTGACTGCCGTGCCGAAGGGCCTGGTTTCAAATCGTGTGGTTCGGTGGAAGGGAAGAGGGATGGGAGACCCTCGGACTCGTCCCCCCAGGGTGCTGTCCATCAAAATTAGGGGCGGAACTCAGCCAAATCACACTATCACCTGTAAGGTGCTCAAGGCTGTTGCCAACGACAGGCATAATCTACCGCTGCTTGGGCTTGGGTTGACTACGTCAGACAAGTGAGCATAAGCAACAGCAGCAACCAAACTCAGTAGTTTTGAACCTTTTTTGGTGCATGCATCCCTTTAATTATTGCTAGGTCATTCCCTTTTTTCCGAACTTGAAAAATACATCCATACATTTATTTATATTTATATTTTTTTTTTCCTAAAGCGTTTTAAAAAGTAAGCAACAAAAAGTACAGAAAATTTTGGTAAATACTGAAACTTTAATAATCTTATATACAGGGTTTTTCAGAGATCATGGGACAAACTTGGGTGGTGGAGCGTACTAAAACATGCGTTTTTTTGTATAGGAATGTAGGGTCTAAAGTGATGGGGTAAGGCATGAACGCAAAAAAACGGCACGAGAGGAAAATGTGTTTATGTACAAAATCAACGCAAAGTGCTTCGTTGCAGCAATACAGTCACAATGAATGTTCAAAAAAGGGAACATTAACAGTATTAGGAACTACAGTTGTGATTGGCTGGCAGTGCAGCGGTAGTGAGCTGGACAAACCACGATCCGATGCATCAGAGGATCATTCGCAACTCTGATGTCGAACGTGATGGGTGAGTTTACGCACAGAGAAAAAGCTGACATGCATCTCATGTATGGTGCTGCTAATGAGAACAGCAGAGCAGCGCTACGGTTGTACCAGGAACAGTTTCCGAACAGGCGTATGCCGAAGCACACTATGTTCGAGAGGTTGCATCGGTCTCTGTGTGAAAACGGGTCATTTGAAGCCACCTCTGACACTAGGAGTGGAAGACGAACTGCGCGACAACCTCGCATTGAAGAATCCATCTTGAACATTGTGTATGAATCACCTCGGAGAAGTACAAGAGCTATTGCACGTCTTCTGCAGCTGAGTCATTTCACCATTTGGAGAGTATTGAATAAAATGGTTTGCACCCATACCATTTGCAGAGAGTCCAAACCTTGCAAGAGACAGATTACCCTCTTCGAGTTCATTTCTGTCATTGGTTCTTGCAGCAGTTTGTGGCGAAGGCGGATATCCCATCGGGATGTAATGTTCACAGACGAGGCAACTTTCTCTCAGGACGGCATCTTCAATAGCCAGAACATACGCGTGTGGACAACTCATAATTTACACGTCCACGTGGATTCCGAACCCACTTCTCCGTGAATGTGTGGGCGGGTATTGTTGACGACTACCTCATAGGCCCATACCTCTATCTTGCACGTGCAAATGGCTTATGTTATCATATTTTTCTGCAAGTAGTGCTACCGGAATTGCTTCAGGATATTTCGGCTGTCGTTCGTGATCGCATGTGGTTCCAGCATGATGGTGCACCAGCCCATAACCGCGTGCGGGTCCGCAATTACTTGGATGGGACATTTCCGGGCCGATGGATTGGCCGTGTGGACCCATTCGATGGCCACCCCGTTCGCCAGATTTATCCAGCTTGGATTTTTTTTATGGGGCCATCTGAAGAGCATCATTTACGAGATTCCCGTTGACTCAGTGGAGGACCTCGTTGCACGACTATCCATTGCGGCTGCAAGCGTGCACGAAATGCCTGTCGTTTTTCAAAATGTTTTTCAATCCCTTCTGCTACGTTACCAATCATGCATTACTGCTGGTGGTCGCAATTTTGAACATTTATTGTGAATACTGTATTGCTGCAAAGAAACACTTTGCGTTGATTTTTGTACATAAACACATTTTCCTCTCGTGTCGTTTATTTATTTATTTTTTTTTTTT